>VJMH01007053.1:0-36508 GCA_009835185.1 Aphanomyces stellatus
AGGGGTGACTGTCGTTGTCGGTGCATCCGTTGGCGCAGGGGTTACTGTCGTCATCGGTGCATCCGTAGGCGCTGGGGTGACTATCGTCGTCGGTGCATCAGTCGGCGCAGGAGTTATAGTCGTCGTCGGTGCATCAGTCGGTGCTAGCGTCACTGTCGTTGTCGGTGCATCCGTAGGCCCAGGGGTGACTGTCGTCGTCGGTGCATCCGTAGACGGTGGCGTTACTGTCGTCGTCGGTGCATCCGTAGGCGGTGACGTTACTGTTGTCGTCGGTGCATCCGTAGGAGCTGGGGTCACTGTCGTTGTCGGTGCATCCGTTGGCGCAGGGGTTACTGTCCTCGTCGGTGCATCAGTCGGTGCTAGCGTCACTGTCGTCGTCGGTGCATCTGTCGGTGCTAGCGTCACTGTCGTCGTCGGTGCATCCGTAGACGGTGACGTTACTGTCGTCGTCGGTGCATCAGTCGGTGCTAGCGTCACTGTCGTTGTCGGTGCATCCGTAGGAGCTGGGGTCACTGTCGTCGTCGGTGCATCCGTTGGCGCAGGGGTTACTGTCGACGTCGGTGCATCCGTAGGCGCTGGGGTGACTGTCGTCGTCGGTGCATCAGTCGGAGTTATAGTCGTCGTCGGTGCATCAGTCGGTGCTAGCGTCACTGTCGTTGTCGGTGCATCCGTAGGCGCAGGGGTGACTGTCGTCGTCGGTGCATCCGTAGGCGGTGACGTTACTGTTGTCGTCGGTGCATCCGTAGGAGCTGGGGTCACTGTCGTTGTCGGTGCATCCGTAGGCGCAGGGGTGACTGTCTTCGTTGGTGCATCCGTAGGCGGTGGCGTTACTGTCGTCGTCGGTGCATCCGTAGGCGCTGGGGTGACTGTCGTCGTCGGTGCATCAGTCGGCGCAGGAGTTATAGTCGTCGTCGGTGCATCAGTCGGTGCTAGCGTCACTGTCGTTGTCGGTGCATCCGTAGGCGCAGGGGTGACTGTCGTTGTCGGTGCATCCGTAGGCGGTGGCGTTACTGTCGTCGTCGGTGCATCCGTAGGCGGTGACGTTACTGTTGTCGTCGGTGCATCAGTCGGCGCTGGGGTTACAGTCGTCGTCTGTGCTGGAGTTACGGTAGTTGGAGCCGTTGTCGTTGTTGGCGCATGTGTTGGTTCAGGGGTGGTGGCTGCTGCTGTTGGCTGTGGTGTCGGCGCTGCAGTGATAGTTGGAGGTGACGTTGTCATTGGTGCATCGGTTGGCACGATTGCAGTTGTCATGGGCGAGTGGGTTGGATTGAGTTGGGGGAGGCATTGCCAGTAAAAATCGTTGAGTTTCATGCACTCAAACATTCGGTTCTGGCAGCACGTTGCGTGGCCCCAGCCTTGGCCGCCGCACTGACCAAAGTCAGCCGAGCAATTTGGTGGCACCGTGGGATTTGGTTTGGGCAGACATTGCGAGTAGTAGTCGTTGAGCTTTGTGCATTCGAAGGCTTCGTTTTGGCAGCAGGAAGCACGTGGCCAATTCTGTCCGTTGCATTGGCTGTAGTCGAAGGCGCAGTCTGCCGCATGCGTCTCCTGCATGGTGGCAGCAAAGGCGATAGCACCCGCGAGGAAGCGGCGCATGGTCTTGGGTTGTGGCCAATGCGATAATGGGGTGGAGGATCGCCGTCGTGCAAGTGCCACCATGATACCTGAAACGGCCGTGTCGTCTTGAGGTTATTTTTGGATCACGCAGCTGAGACGAATGGGTCGTTTCGCATGGCGGCGCATGACATCCCAACGGATCGTGGATGGAGGGCTCTCCATCAGCGACACTCACCAAGGCTCAAACTCGCAGATGTCGCGCGCTTGTTCCGACTGAATATTGACGGTCTCCATCTTCCCATCATGGGCGAAAGACTGCTGCTCCCTGGACACATGATTGGACACATGATGGCACAACTGCACGGCGAGATACCGCGCTCAGACTGTCTCGACAGGACCATTGAATTTGGAAGCAAACACACAATGCGGATGGTGTCTGTCTCCGCCTGATGCCGACACTGTGTGCTGGAATTGCTGAACGAGAAATTTGGAGAGGATGATGGTTTCATGTTCTCCAGGGTATATTCCGGCTTCTTCCAGTGCTTCTTCCGACATCAGAGCTTGGAGGAGGTCACATGATTCAGCAGAGCGCATCCACGGGCGAGGGCAACAGCGATCAATGAACAGCGATGTCGCGCATGGGTCTGTTTCGAGTGCGGGAAGGAAGCGACCTGCATTCCATTGGAGCTTTTGATTGGCCTGCCCAAATCCCTCCCTCGTCGCTGATTGGTTGTTTCTTGGCGCGGCGCCATATCCCATTTGAGTTTTTCGCGCAAGAAAGGGAGCATGATGGAGCATCAACCCGAGAGCTCGACGTCGGCCAAAGACATCGCAGCGGAAACGGAGCACCTGCTTCAGAGTCTCCGCCAAGACAATGCCCGCAAGCAGCTGGAAGTGCGCGCGACCAAGGATGCCCTGCTCCAGAAACTGCGCGCCAAGTCCGCGCCCATGACGACCCTCACGGCCTCGCAGACACTCTTCTCCCCCTCAAAAGTCAAGTCGGGGTTCAACATTCCCGTCGCTCGCGCGACGTCGCACCCGCTCTTGAACGGGAAGAAGCGCATGCTTGGAGACATCAAGAAAGCAGCGCTCCTTCAAGGCGCGGATTCCATGGCCAAGCTGTTTGGGTACAAAAACTACTCAGAACAGAAGGAGCATTTGAAAAAAGAGGAACAAGTGCGCATTCACTTGATGGAGTTGAAGAAAAAGGACGAAGAAGCGATGCAAGCCAAGAACCCGACGGTCGTGCCGGGCGACGACGACGACGACGAGAGCGACGAAGACTTTGTCCCCGAAGAAGACGAGGACATGGCAGCAACAGGCCCCGCGGTCGACCATGGCGAGGAAGACAGCGTTGCGGCCAACGATGCTCTTCCAGACAAGACACCAGAGACCGCGGCCTCAGTCGTATCAGGCGACGAGATGGAAGTTGCCCCGACGGACACCACAAATGCAGAACCAACTGAAGTAGTTCTCATGGCGGCCGCGGGGCTCTCCCCCGATGCAGACGAAGAGGACACGCCCGCCATGGTGCCTTTGAGAAGCGATGCCGTCGATCCCATGGTCGCGGCCGGTTTGTCGCTCGAAGATGACACGTCGACCTCGCAGGACGGATCGACGTCGTCGGCGCCACGTCGCCGGCGAGTGACACAATTGAGCGACGACGAGGACGAAAATGACGCCGACACGAGCGACAACGAGGAAGAAGAGACGGCAGAAGACGCCGCCGCGCGCAAGGAACGTCGCAGCAAGGACAAGGCGGCCAACTACCGCGCGATTCTCGCGGCCGACGAAAACAAAAACAACCGGCGGCGCGGCCGCAGCGCCAACGCACTCGGAACCAACTTGGTCGAGTCGGAAGCCGAAGAAGAGGAGGAAGAGGACGTGCTCAAGATTGGCGGGCTGGGCGACTTTGGGTTTGGCGTGCCGCAGGCCAAGCCGACGGAAAAAGAAAAGGAAGACGAAGCGGACCTCGAGTTGCGCGACGACGATTTGGAAAACATTGTCGACGAGTTGTCGGACGACGAAAAGGACAAAGGTATGCACTGTCGTGTTTGTCCCGTGGTCACATTGGTGCCGTGTAGACGCCGACGAATACTTTCGCGAGCGCATGGAAGCGCAGGACCGCGACCAAGTGAGCGAAGTGATGCGCAACGTGCGTGAGGGGTTTGGTCGCAACCGTCGGATTTTCTCGTCGTCGCTGAACGGCGAAGCACGCGGTCGGTTCAATTTGGATGAATTGGTCGCCGCGGACGGGAGCAAGAAGGAAGCGGCGCGGCTTGGGTTGTTGGAGTCAGATGAAGAAGGTGGTGACGGCAAGGACGATGACGACGACAAACAAGGCGGCGGGACTATTCCCGAGGATGAAGACGAAGAAGAACGCATGGAGCGCGAATTGCGCGAGCGGTACCAGCGCCAGCCCAAGATTTACATTACGTCGTCGGAATCCGAAGCCGAGTCCGAGCCGGAAGCGGAAGGCGAGGCAGACGTTCCGTCTGACGAAGAGCGCGAAGCCCGCCAGATGAAACTCTTTTCGGCCAAAGCGAAAATCAACCGCCGTATGCAGGTATAGACGACGACATCGATGGAAGAAATGCATCCTCGTCTCTAGCGCATGATGCAAGTCAAAGCCAATGAACCCATGGCGGCCTTGAATGCGCTGGACGAAGTCGATGACAAGGACGTACGTTCCCCAACCAGATGACTCGGTGGTCTAACGCGTGCCATCTAATAGTTGGAACAAGTCGTCATGTGTCCGTCCACGCTTGGCGCGCCGCCCGCCGTCGCCCCCACCCTCGGTGCCAAGCGCTCCTCTCTCACATTCACATCGAGCTCGTTCTCTCGCATGGCCGAATCGGGCAAGCTTTTCCACTCGGTATGCTGCTTTGTTGTCTCCCAGGTCGATCTCAATCGTGTGTAGAGCGCGTCCAAAGCCTTTGTCTTTACGACGTCGGAAGCCACCGCATCAATGGATGCGGTGACCGACGACAGCACAGCGACCACCAAGCGTCGCCTGCCGGCATCGTCGTCCAATCCGCTGCCGGCCAAACGGCGCAATGGCGCGCTCAAGAAGAAACCGAGCTCGCTCTTCACGGCGCTCTCGTCGTACCAGTGTACATAGACGCCGTCGACGTCAATAATTGTTGATCCCCTTAATTCTATTGCCCCACTCTTTCTTGATTTGTCGGTTACATGTAACCGTTTCCAGCCATGAAACCGCCCTCGCCTTTGATTGTCATCGCGCCGATGCAACACGACGATGGTCGAGTTGATTGAAGTGATCGTGAAAGGCATCTGCCTGGTGTACTGCCTCGCCATCTATGGCGTCACCCAAGCCTTGAAAGGCCAGGAGATCGATCGCTTCTACCTCTGGATGACGTATATATTGGCCATGACGTGTCCATGGTACAGCCCCTTCCTTCTCCTTGCCTCACACATGTCCTTGTAGCATTTGGGCGCTCATTCGGTACGACAATGATGCGGACGCTGCCCATCTTGTTTGCGTAGATGCGCGCGAGAATGGGACGCACGGCGCAAGGTCGTGGTCGTAAAGGAGAAGAAGAAGAAGAAACCAGACATTGCAACCAAGAAAGATCCGCGCGTGGGCCTCACCCAAGCAGAAATCCTCGCCGCCCAGCGGGACAAGGCCAAGGAAATCGGCGGCATCGTCGACTCCAAGAAGAAACGAGACAAGAAAGCGTCACCCAAGCGCAAGGGCCCGCCGCCCAAGGCTGACAAAGGCGACAAAAAGGGAGACAAAAAGGCCGACAAAGGAGACAAAAAGGCTGGAAAGAAAGACAAAACCAACAACGTGTAAGAATTGATTAGCATTTCAGGTACATACACCACCGGTGGGTTGCTTATTGGGGCAAGATGGGCGTGTACTCGGTCTTTTCTTCGCCGGCAAAGAGGCCGTAGACGACAAAGATGCCGCCGACAATGAAGTGGATCCACGCCGAGTAGAGGCCATAGTCGTTGAGCATGCGGTAGGTGTAGAAACCGAGGAAGATCGCATACAAGCCCGAGCCAACGTACGTTTCAAGCATTGAGAACCACTTGAGCGGAACCTTCCAGCCGAGCGCGGCCGTCGAGAAGAGGACGACTGCGAAGAAGAGCTGGTAGAGGCGGAGGAAGACGTTGGCGACGTCCAAGCGCGGTGACGTCGACATGTACGTGTCGGCGGCGAGCGCGTAGATGGCGGCGATGGTCGAGAGGAGGCCGAGGACGGCGAGGAGGACTTGGTGGACTTTGGCAATGCTGGACGCCATGGCGACGATGGGAGCTCTTCTTGGCAAAATGCAAACTGACGAAAATGCAAACTGACGAAGGCAGGCAAACCTGTTTGGCGTATCTTTCAAAGGGGACGGATGACATGTGCATACTTTAATCCAGTGCAGCGAATCTGGCTGCGAAGTGGCAAGGGCAAGGTGACAATGGTGGGACCTTTGCTATCTCTTCAATTATTGTCGTTTGGACGCCGTAATTGCTGAAAAACGAAGCCATACAATGGGAAAAAGAAATGGACATGCCATTGCAGTGATAGGCTCAGCGACGTCGAGAACGAGGCGCCGCGCGAGTGTTCTTCAACAATTTCAAGTTCAAGCACATCAACCATGAAGATGCAAAGAAGAGCATGGCATTCTTGACTTGTAGGACTGCGAATGGACACAACGAGATGTGACGATGAGACAGCTAGGCCATGACGTCGCACCCGCCCAGTGCTCGCTTGCCGTCCCGTCGACACGAGCGTGACGCGATCTATGCAATGTCGCCCCTCCGCCGCTCACTTCAACCAAGATTCTGTGGAAGTTCTTTGTGACCTGACGCTCTTGGTCGAAGTCAATTATGGTTTCTCACTAGCGAAGATGTCATCGACACTCGCCTCTGCCGCAACTTTGGATCTCAACATCCACCAACGTCTGCCTTCGGTTGAATCTATTTTAGTCTAGTGCTGGAATTCGACGGGAAAACTATCGGCTTTCAGATCGCAACCATGTTGGCCGTGATTGACTGGCTGCAGCATGTACTCGCCCATCTCTGGGCATGGATCTTTGGGCGACCGTGGTCTCAGCTCCTCAGTCCGAACCTCCCGTCAGCACCCACAGACCCGACCATCACATCCACGGATCTCTCCAATCATGACATTATGATCGTGTGTGTACATGGAGACGTCGACTCGTTCTGTGGCGACTCATCCAAGTCAGTGCATCACGAGTCCATGCATTCAAACACAGGAGTTGCTTGTCGTCGAGCCACACCACCGCCATCGCTGGGCAACAACGACGACATTGTGACCTACATTGACGACTACCTCCATTGGCTCGACAGACCCAGGCGCCTCAGCCATCCATCGCTCGGATCCAACCAAACCGACGATGGAGAGGCTCGCGGCACGGACGCGAGGCCAAAGGTTACCTCCAGCAAGCCGTTGCAATTCTCTCGCATTCCGCGGCGCATGCCGCGATCGCCACCGCCTCGCATGCAACAACACCGCTTCAATGGTCCTGAACACGACACCGAGGTCGAATCCCACATTGCTGAATCGGCGCCAGACAATCAAGACGAGCGATCGCATGTGCCATCGAAACGAGGCACCCCGCATCCTCTCAAGACAAAAGCCAAGGCACGCATGATCCCAGACATACCGGTGAAGCGACGGCCGTCCCCGTTGCCTCCGTCGCGGTTGCTACGCGGCAGAGGCGCGCCAAGAACAGCCACGCCGCCGCTTCGATGACAGGCTCACGTCCACACATTGTATTAAGCAATATATATCGACACAACGCTCTTTAGCTACTCGTGCTGGGCTTGGTAAAGTAGTCCCAGATTTGCTGGATTGTGCCAGCCGTCGACTCGGTCGACGCGCCAGTGATTTTACTCACTTCCGAGACGACGACCCCTTGGAGGTCATTCACGAGGTTGCGCAGCTTGGCACCAAAGTCGGGCGAGAGGATCACGTCGCAGTACTGGCGCTCGAGCACGATCGTCGCATTCGTGTCAGTCATCCGATGAAAGCAACTGCGAATGTGGAACGAATTGTTCCACATGCGCTTGGTCGTGGGAGACACGTCTTGAAAGGATGGCGTCAACTCGGTCGCGCCCGTCGTCGCGAGCAAGTACTTGTTGACGTAAACGCATTCGCACGTCGCGGCAATGTCGAGCGCAATCGCTTCGGCCGACTGGATGAACCCGAGGGCTTGCTCCATGTACGGCAAACTAAATAAGTTGGACGTTTGCAAGCTCGAGATGAGTTGCGACGAGTTGGCCAAGAGTGAATTGGCCCAATTCAGATACTTTTTCGCGACCGCAGGCGTAAACGTTGCGTTGTTCCCCCCCCCCCCCCCCCCGTCCACATCAGGCAGGTCAAAGAGGTCGCTCAAATCGAGCCCAGGCGGCGTCGATGCTGTGCTACCGTCGGCGGCCAAGAATGCCGCCGCCGCCACGCGTTCGCCGCGCATGTGCGCGTCCAAGAGGGTCACGGACGCGGGCTTGTTGGCTTGGATACACCCTCGGGCCTTCCACATTTGGCTGTCCAAGATGCCCGTTTCATACGTGTAGGCATAGGGGCCAAGGGATGTCGAGTCGATGACGCTGCCTGGATTCGGAAACGACCGCGGGACGTACTCGGCGAAGTCGACCGAGCTGTCAATGTCCACTTCCTTGAATTGGCCATTCGGTTGTGGGTCGAACACATTCATGACAAAGCGCGTGTTGATGTCGTCGCCGTTGCCCGAGCCCGAGTAACATTTGCCGTTGGTCGTGCGTGTGGCCGTGGATGGGTTGATGCAGCCTTGGCATTGCTCCCAAATCGCAAGCACGCGGTCAATGTTGCCCTACGTATCGTCGACATATCACAAATGGCGTCCAGAATCAAGGCGACAAACGTGATGGAGGAGGAAGATGGGGTCGGCGGGACTGATAAACGTTTGCATAATCGCGCCCGAGCGGTCGTGGGGCAGGACATGGATATCGCCCAAGCAGATCGGAATGATGGACGTGAATGTGCTCGCACCCGCGAGCGACGACGCGAGCCCCAAAAACGACGACGCCGCCATCGGCGACGCATACTGGCCATTGGCGTCGCTCTACAAAACTCAAGGTTATGACGTGGCATTCTGACAACAACGACGTACGAAATCGTCCCAGCCGCGACGAATCACAGGGCAATTGGCATCCCACGCAGTCTTGAAACGGTTCAGATCCATGCCCGTGCGCCAGTCCTTGGTGATGTTGTTGAGCACGCAGTAGCCCGACGTTGAACTGGACGCGACGCCCGAGTTCGGATCGCTGTAGATCGCAATGGTTTTGTACGTGCCAGAAGTGAAGCCACCGCCGCCCCAATCGCGAAGCACGCCTAGTCAGGGAATCAGCCATCGTCAAACAGCGCTCCATGACGACAGAACGTACCGCTGCATTGGACACGGGAGCTGCAGCCACTCGTTTGCATCGCGATGGCATCTTCAGTCCAGTCCCAGTATGGCATGTTGATGCACGAGCAGACGCCGCCCATGGAGCGAAGCATGTTTTGGACAATGAGGAGCCACTTGCGGTGCCAATGGACAAAGCCATACGTGTGGTGGGCATACTGGTCGTTGGGCGAGTACACGTGGACGCCAGCCATCTTTTGATAGATGCCGGCTTGGTAGATCTTGGACACACACGATTGAAAGTTGGCCTTCTCTTGCGCCGTGTGCGAATACCAGTCCTTGCGGTAGTTGTTGCAATTCGAGAGCTTGCACACGCTGGGTGAGTCACTCGTGCATGTGTAGAGCGCTTCGATGCGGCAGCGGTTGCTGCACCCATCGCCCGAGACTGTGTTGCCGTCGTCGCAGTACTCGCCCGCAGAGACAAAACCATCGCCGCAGGTTGGCACGCGGGTGCACGTTGATGTCTTAAGTGCCACGGACGTGCAGCTGTAGCCCGTCTCGACGGTGCACGTGGCGCTGCACCCGTCTTTGGACACTGTGTTGCCGTCGTCGCATGCTTCCCCAGGCATCTTGATGCCGTCGCCACACGTGGTTGAGCACACGCTAGGGCTCGCCGTGGTGCAGTTGAAGCCAACCTCGACGGCACAAGTCGCACTGCAGCCGTCGCCAGCCTTCGTGTTGCCATCGTCGCAGCCCTCGGTGCCGACCACGAGTCTATTGACCACGTCATCCACTTGACATGGCAGTGTGACATACCCGTCCCCGCACGTGGCCTGGCAGTTGGACACGCCACTCGTCGTGGCGGAGCACTTGAACCCGGCTTCAATCTGACACGCCGCGCTGCAGCCGTCGCCGGCGGCCGTGTTGCCGTCGTCGCACGTCTCGGGCGCGAGGACTTTGCCGTCGCCACAGATGGGCGTGCACGCGCTCAGACCCGCGGTCGACGCGGCGCACGCATAGCCTGATTCGACCGTGCACGTGGCGCTGCAGCCGTCGCCGGCCTTGGTGTTGCCGTCGTCGCAGCCTTCCGCGGATGTCTTGATGCCGTTGCCGCACACGCCCGAGCAGACACTGGGCGCACCTTGGCAGACGTAGCCCGATTCAACTTGGCACGTGGCACTGCAGCCGTCGCCCGCGACGCTGTTGCCGTCGTCGCACGTTTCGCCCGTGTCGACAAACCCATCGCCGCATCTACGCTCGACGTATTGTCATTTTGCACAAGGCCAGGAAAGATATACCGTGGCGGGGGCACGACCACAGTCTTGCAGTTGATGCACGCACGCGTCGTGTCGTCGCACTGCTCTGCGCCTTTGACGAGTCCGTCGCCGCAGATGGTCGTGCACACCGACTTGGGCGCGCTCTTGAACGTGTTGTCGCACGTCCAGCCGGCCTCGACGCCGCACCGCGGCGAGCACCCGTCGTTGTCGAGCGTATTCCCGTCGTCGCACGCTTCGGCGCCCGTGAGCAGCGCGTCGCCGCAGACGGGTGCGCAGGCCGATTTCGCGCCTGGCGTGGCGCTGGCACACCCGTAGCCCTTTTCAATCGTGCACGTGGCGCTGCAGCCGTCACCCGAGACGCGGTTGCCGTCGTCGCAGCCTTCAACGGGGAACGCGACGATGCCGTCACCGCACGACGCCGAACACACCGAGACGCCAGCCGTGTTGGGCGCGCACAAATAGCCCGCTTCGACCGCGCACGTTGCCGAGCACCCGTCGAACGGGACCGTGTTGCCGTCATCGCATTGCTCCGTGCCGGCCAATATGCCGTCGCCGCACACGGCGCTGCACGTCGACTTGCCGGCGGCGTTGGTGACGCACGCAAAGCCCTTTTCGACCGTGCACGTGGCCGAGCAGCCGTCGCCGCCGGCCGCGTTGCCGTCGTCGCAGCCTTCGAGGCCAACCGCTTGGACGCCGTCGCCGCACGTTGCCGTGCACGTCGACGTGCCGGTCAGCGACGACGCCTGCACGCACGTCGCGCCGCGTTCTATGTGACATCCACTCGAGCACCCGTCGCCGTTGACGACGTTGCCGTCGTCGCACGTTTCCGAGCCTTCGAGCTTGCCGTCGCCGCACGAGACGAGGTGGCAGCTGCTTAACGCATGGTCGAGCGCGACGCACGCACTGCCGGCCTCGATTTGACACGTGGCGGAGCAGCCGTCGCCGCTGTTGGTGTTGCCGTCGTCGCATTGTTCGTCGGCGGTCTTGATCCCGTCGCCGCACTTGCGCGCGCAGTCGGCCTTGCATGCGTCGGCATAGCACGTCGCCGTACACGCGGCGCTCCACTGGCGCCCAAACGTCGCGACGGTCGTGTCGCACGACTTGGAAGTGGCCGAGACGCACTTGGCACATATCGCGTCGGCGGGATGGCACTGCGGCCCGGGTGAACATTCGGTGATGCACGTGGGCTGCTGGCACGTTTCGTAGCACGGGAGGGTCCATTCATTCCGGTTGCACGTCGCCGGCGCGTTTGTGGCTACGCAGGCCGAACATGCTTTGCTCGGGGATGTTTTGGAACAGATCGGGTTGGGGAGACACACTGGCGCGCACTCCTCCATAAGGCCGAGCGAAAGACAATGGCAGTCTTGCGCAAGGCTGTACTGCGGGTCGTACCCGGCCATGCCCACGACAAAGCAAAGTGGTGCCACGGGTTGCTTTGCCGCGAGGTTGGCAATGCACGAGTGACTAGAGAAGACACATGAGGAGATGGGACGCGACGCGGTCGCACCATTGAAAGTTGACGCTTGGGTCGGTCGAGAGGAGGAATGGACTGCGCAAGATAACCCGCGCCGCGTCGTTGAAGATCGTGGGACAGTAACTGAATGCATCCTGCGCGACGGCGCTGTGGATTTGTGCGGCCGCCGCGAGGGCGACGCCAGTCCGCTTCACACCCCACATGGTCGATTCGAAACTGGGCAGATCTTTGGATCTTGTGCGCGACGACCGTTCGGAATTGACCAATCCGAACGCTCAACTATTGTATACAAGCATTTGATTGGTAGAAATAATCGATGCGCGCCCAAAAGGGCGGCTGCGCTCAAAATAGTCGCCAGCAGAGAATATTTCAATGGCTACGTTTCAAAAATATTTACCTGTATAGGTTATAATATTATCGTAAAATATATTTTGGACTGAATACAAAAGGGTGATATTATTTTATTATGCCAATAATATTTTAAATATCCAAATATCCATATCTATTTTAATTATGTATGGATATTTGGACGTGAATTAGCTGAAGCTGGAACGATGACTTGTTTCGGCGTCGCTTCAAGCTGCAGTTTCTTTGCTTTTTCGAAACCGTTTCGGGGGATATTTCAACCACCGATGTGGTTGCCGTCGGTTCCGGGCTCCCCTTAAACGATTTCTGTTGACGTTGGTGGGCCTTGAACGATGCTAGTATATGACGCTCTTGCCCTTTGACCCAACGACCACGCCGCCTGGGCAGGCGACCCAACTTGCGATTGATACGCAATAGTGCGTATCATTGCGTGTCTTGACATATCCTGCATAGTATCTATCCTGAGTCGATGACTTCTGGCGAGAAGTCTTGCATTCTCTGTCGATACGCATTTATGTGTCGCATCTTTCTTGCACTAAATTAAACCGCCGGCCACCAACGACGCGCGGCCGTTGCCTTCTTCGTCGCCTTCTTCGATCGCATTGAGCCCAATGTTGGCTTTGAGTGACGTCATGAGGTAGTCAAACGAGGATGCAAAGCCCATCTCCAAGGCAAAATGAAACATGGTCGTTCTCGAGAGCGAGTAGAGTTGGTTGGGCGGCAGCGTGAAATCCGTGTGCAAAAGGACAGGAAAGATGGCTTTGCCTACACCCGCCATTCAACAACAGAATCCCTTGATATCAATTGCAATACCTTTGTCTTCGGCAAACGCAAGCTGGTCGTTGAGCAATTCCGACTTGACCGATTTGGCCGAGAGAATCACAACCACGGCACTGCAGCGCAGAATCGCATCCTTGGCCGCGTGGACACGTAGACTCATTTCCTTGGTCGTCTTCAAATCCAAATAACACTCGACCTACGAGAGGAGGATCAGCATACAAAGCCAGGCCACTTGTATCATACCTGTTTGTTTTTCGTGATTTCACCGTACAGGCGCTTGGCAAACGACCGGTGGCAGTCGCCATGCGCCAAAAAGACAAACTTTTTCTCGAGCATTGCGTTGGCAGGGCTCGACTTGGGGCTTAAAAAGAACGTCGAATTGGTAGAGCTCGTGGGGCTCATCATCATCGAGCCTTGCGTCCGCAGGAGCACCGCTTTCTTTCGTCGCTTTTCAATTTCATCGCGGATGCCATCCAAGAGAAGTCGAAATTGCACTTGGTACTTGTCGTCGTTGTACGTGTACGTGACGTTTCTAATTCAGGCGTGATTGCGTCAACATATCTATCTTGACAAACCTCGGGTTGGCATTGTTGATGCTCGTGATCGCCGGTTCAAACGGAACGATTTGCCGCGTGTACAAATACACTTGCAACTCTTCGTTCAGCCGCACGTGCTCGGTCGAAATGGGCAGCACGGGCGTGCCCACCTGCTTGGCGGTCGCGAGTTCCTTCAAGCACCACTCCGACTTGGTGTAGTCTTCGCTGATGATGGCGACCAAGAGCGAGGCATTCGAAATGCCCTTGGCAATTTCCTCGCGCCACACTGAGCCGCCGCCTATCCCCGACGGATCCATCGTGTCCAGCCACGCTGTGATGTTGACCGCTTCCAAGCTCCGGCGCAATTTCAGCGCAAACTCGGCGTGCGAGTGCGTGTAGCTGATCATCACGTCGCGGTGGCCGGCCGCGCTCTTGATGGCAAACTGCAGCGCCGTCGACGTGGCAATGTCAATGGCGCGGAAACCAGCGTGGTTGGTGGCCATAATGCTGGCGCCGCAGCCCACCTAAAATCAATTGCATTGGTCTAGTCCGAAAACCACCGATTTTTAAGACACAAAATGCAGCCTCACCAATGCCGTCGCCGTGTCCTGCTTTTCATGCTTGATGGCAATGTGCAACGCCGTGTCTCCGTTTGACTTGAGTTGAAAATTGATGTTGGCTCCATGTTGCACCAAAGCCTGCGTCATATGCCACAGTAAGGCACCAGGATTGTACGAAACCACGCACCCGCAACAAGTCGGGGCTCACGTGCTCGGCAAACGCGGCGCAGATGACCGGCGTCATGCCTTTGGCGTCTTGCAAGTCGGCATCGGCGCCATTTTCCAACAAGATCCGCACAACCTCGGGTTTGTTGGTTCGAACGGCCCAATGCAATGGACTCCGGCCCCGCGCGTCCTGGAAATTCGGATCCGCGCCGCCTTGCAAGAGCACCAAAACGGTCAATTGCTGGCCGTTGACCGCCGCCCAATGCAGCGGCGTGCGGATGTTGACGCCAATGTAGCCATGTTCGCCGAGGCAGTTCGGGTCGACCTTCATCTTCAAATACTTTTGCACCCTAATCAAAAATGGTTGCAGTCAATTGTTTCGAGGGGGGCAAACGACGGCCCAAGAAGAATATAAAAAAACATACTTGGCGGCATTGCCGAGGGCGGCATATCGATGCATGGGCGTCAACGCGACGTCGCTGCCCCAGTCTTCAAGCACCGAACAGACGGCGTAATTTTCACGCAAATAGGCAATCTCCAACGCGGTTATGCAGTTGACCGTGCTATAGATGCCACGTGAGACAAAAATCAACATTCGAAAAAACATGTACCCAGGTTCCGGAATCATCAAGTGGTTGGCGCCGGCCAAGAGCAAAATCTCGACGATTTTCGGGTGCTCGACCATAAAGAGCGGCGGCACGCGGTCGGCCGCATACGGCGAAACGGCCAAGATTTCAACTTTGGCCTTCATGTCTTCGACGAGGAAGCGGACCGTGTCGATCTGGGACGTCGCGACGGCGCAGTGGAGCGGCGTGAGCAGCGTGAGCCGCTTGTTTCGGTCTTGGTCCGACGAGCTAATGGGCTGCTCGACGACGTGGCGGATGAAAAACCAAAACAAATCCGACGTCGAAAACCGGATGCGCGACACCTTGTCCAGCGCGTTGACGTCAAAGCCCGCGGCAAAGAGCGACCGGAGCGCGGGGATGTTGCCCATGGACGCGGCAACGTGCACGGGATTTTTCTGCGACACGGCAAAGTACCCAAAGCTGAGCGTCGCCGACGGGTACATCGTGGTCGCAAAGGCCGGGCCGAGCGCCGCCGTCGCTTCTGCCAATAACTCGTCGAGTTCTTCGTTATTGCTGTGCTCGACGGCCTTGTAGAGCATCTTGCGGATGCGCTGGGCTTCGGATTTCTTTCGTCCAAGGTGCGAACGCACGTCTCCCGTTTGGTTGGATTCGCGGAACGCGCCCAGTTGCATCTTGATATGTTCGCGGAAGCGCGTAAAATGGGCGAGGAATCCCAACTGGCTGAAAAAGACGACGAGCGAGACGAGCGAATAGAAAATCGTGCGGACGTCGTAGCATTTAAATTGCGATTCGATGATAAACACGATGCACATAATCGTCAAGATCAACATGTAGACGAGCAAGAGTACCGATACGACCTATGGCAATATGATAAGAGAGATTGAAGTAGGTTGCATACCTCGCAAAATTGGAGGTACAACGTTCGTTTGACTTTGAATTTCTTGTCGCCAAGATCGGACGGCTTCTTGCGCGAAAACAATTCGAAAAAGCGGATGCCTGTCGCGGGCAGCATGAGGACGAAGATCGCGGGGCCACACCAGTACGCATCGTTGGCAAACATAATCCAGTAGTCGCACTTGTCTGCGTAGTCATCCAAGTTAACTATCGTTTGGTTCTCGTCAGTGTAGGCCACAGCCAAACCAAACTTTGTCCCAAACGACAAATAATAGTAGACCAACGCCACGATGTCGATCGTCAAGACGAGCAGGCCGCTGAGGAAGAGTCGCCGCGCAAAAAACGAGTTCCGCGTGAAGGAAATCCCGAGAACATGGGCGGGTAGACTCTTCATCATATGGATCGCAGGGTGCACGTCGGATTTCTTGGCCGAGTAGAGTTCTGCGGGTGTTTCTGTGTGCGAGTAGCGTGGCCCGTGGCCTTGGTTCTCCTCGCCATCGCCGTCGATCGCGGGGAACTCCTTCATGTCACGGATTGCCACTTGGATCTCGTCGGCGCCGGCCGTCGTCATCCTTTCGTCGAGCAAAGGGGTCTTGATTGTCGCCGATTCCTTCAGGGCTCTGTGCTCACGTGGGAAACCGTGTGTTGGTTGAATCAGGCGCTCTGACCACGCTAATATCTGTGGACTTTTTAACTTGTCAAACCTTTTAGATAATGCAAACCTTGCCCAGAGTACCGACACATTAAAAGTTACTATCTAAATTATTACACCGTGATAATTAATGTCCATAATTTAGAAGGCTCAATCGACGGAAAGTCCAAGCCATATTGAAGTAGGATATCTGACATCATCCAGTTAGTTATACGAATTTCATGGCTTATTTGGGGAAGTAAACCGAAATGAAAGCGGTTTCTACACTGTGCCTGAATTACTGTAGTCAAATGCCGTCAAATATTCCTGCAATCTGATTGGTGAGTTGATCGATGGAACTTTGAGGCCACACTGAACGGAGTGTATGTCACACGCACTCCTGTCCTCGTGGCTGCGACAGAATTCTGCATCATTTTTTGAGGACTACGTATCCCGAGCGACGACATAGGCATCGCCGGCCAAGCTTTCGATGGGTTTCTGATGCAAAGAGTTCATCGTGACTTCCAGTGCATGGCGAAGATGCGGACAGAAGGCATCGTACTCGAGTCCCTGCGCCGCTCTCTCAGACATATCTCTGAATGCAAGCAATCTCCCACCTTTCGAAACTCCACGCACGCGTCTGCGTATCGACCGAGGCTGCAGAGCGCGTAGCCCTTCCGAAAGTACGCCTAGGGTCAACCATCAAGCCAATTGCGTGGATGGATAGATATAGGTCACCGTCGTAAAGTTGGGTTCAAGCTGAATGGCGTGTTCGGCATCGTCCAACGATTCCTTGAAGTGACCCAAAGCCGCATACAATGTTGCCCGCCGTGACAAGATAACAGCCATGTTGCGGTTGGTTTCATAGTTGAGCCGAATGAGCTTGGAATATTGGTTCAGCATGGCCAGGAGTTGGTCTTGGTCTAGCTAATCCGCCTGCTAAATACTTCCAAATTGTTGTACATACATGTTGGGGGGTATAAATGCTCAATTCCCGCAAGTTGAGACCCGTTCCAGCGCGTCCCTGCGAGTCGTGTCAGTCCTTTTGCCACCCCGAGTACTCAATATGTACCATTTTGTGTACGAATGTATTCACGTATCGCGGGGTGTCGCCATCTTTGCCCATGGGTTCCAGTCGAAGTCCGGAAATGCCGGGGAGGAGCTGTCCATCTTGAGTTTGGACGGTGAATGTTCCGTCTTGGCAGTAGGTTGCATCATCTTGGACGGTGACGACGAACTTTTCACTCTTAAGTTCCTTGATCGGTTGCTTGGGGTGTTGCGACGCCACCGTCGCAACTTTGGATGGAGAAAGATGGGGCTGAGTTGATGGAAGCGTGCCGCCATACAAATACACCTGTTCGCCAACTACGAACGGCGGAAGGCTTTTGATGCTCGCATGCGACGGGATGCACGCGAGCTTTTGGCGATCCACGGGAAGTGAATAAAGGTAGTCAACGCCGTGCAACGGACACTTGTCGTTGACCGACTCATGAGCCTTGCCGGTTGTCAAGATCTGCTCTCCACAGGAGCACTTGACGAACGGTCGCCGCGTGCCATCGACGGACGAGACGCCGACCGGCGTGGCGTCGTTGTTGTTGGGCAATGCCGACGTGCTTTGGGAGACCTACATGAGGTGAACATGCGCAGTGGCACGCGAACGGACCGATGAAGCGCGGCGAAGCATCCCCACGTGATTGGTGCATTGGCGAAACGACCGAAGCGGAAATTCATAAATCGATCCGAATTCCACAACCCTGGAACCCCAATTAGTGATTGTCTAATTGCAATAACAAATAATATGATCCACTATTTTAGCACAAATATTCACCTTTCATCAAAATGGCATGTTTATTTGCCAAAATATTTTAGTTGAAGCTAATGGGACAATTTATTATGACGTTGGTAATATTGGGAAAAGAACGAAAATCTAAAATCAATATTTTGATTAAAATATTGGACGTCGATCTATTTCGAAATTCGGGCTGAAAATTGGGATATTTCCCTTTTTGATGAATGATGGTCGTATGGTGTCAAGTCAATACAAACATGCTGTGAGTTATAACGAGCTGGGATTGGCCAGTTCTCGCCCGGGAATTTCCAGGCATCTGCGTCCGACCAAAAACCCGCGCCGCGCCGCCGCCAACATGGACGCCCGAAAATGGACCGAGTCGCCGCCGCCGACGTTCCCAGACGACGAACTCGAAGAAGAGAAACTGAGCATGAGTGCGTCGGACGTGTACAGACAGATGCCGTACCACACACCGAGGCGGGTGTCCCAAGAAGGTATCCTCGTCCTCTCGTCGATGGAATCCGCCGCGAGAGACTCTGCGGGTTTGTGGAACAGCTCGCCGCCAACGTCGCTCCCAGATGACCGCTTGAGCATGAGTGCCTCGGACGTGTACAGACGAATGCCATACGATGCGCCCAGGCGGATATCGCAAGAGGGACTTCCACTCATGTCGTCCACCCTCAACGAGGACGACGTCGCGGTCGATGCCGACAGCCAAACGCATATGCAGGATGACGCGAATGAACATGCGGAAACGGCGACCATGCGGCTCGAGTCGTTGGAGCGAAGCAGGCCGCCGGTGGACGGCAACGCCGACGACGAGATCTCGGACACGGAAACACACATCTTTAGCGACGACGACATGGAAATGACACAACGAATCGACGACGAAGACGACACTGACGAGGGAATTCAACTGGCGTTGTCATCGACGCACGCCCCACCACTCCCCGAGGCTGATGGCGTCGTTGACACTGATCATGACAAGCTTGAGGAGAATGCCTCCACCGAGGCAGCAACTGCGGCGCAGAGTCCTGTAACCTCGTCGATTGGACACAAGCAGTCGACCAAGGGTGAAGTGATGCAAATGATTGGAGGAACCTGCGACAGCGACGACGATGGCAAGCAAGAGGAAACAGCGGCGCCAGACCACGACCACGCCAAGCATGACAACCAAAGGCCAAAGGAGAGCACAAAGGACGACCGACCGATGCAAATGAAAGCCGATGGCAGCGACATGCAGCCCACGGAACACTCGACATTGAACATGTCAGACGTGATGGTCAAGGACGAAGCATTGGACACGAGCATGGCGTCATCCACTACAACGTTGTCGTCTTTTCCCAACAAAAGCGACTTGTCCATCGCAGCACTTGACAAATCCTCTGACGTCGATGTCTCGATCGAGTCGGTCTCGTCTCAACCCATCACGTTCCGTGACTCGTCGTTGAGTGCGTCCATCCCGTACACGACGACGGCGGCGCCGCCTCGGCCGCCGCGGCACCCTTCCACGACCGAACATCCATCCGTGCAACTTCACACACCGCCAGACATATACTCTCCCCTCGGCAACGACGACGACAACGTCGCAACGACGCCTCAACAACATCCGCATAGTCCAGTGGACGACGACGACGACGACGACGACGCAGAGCCAGCACCATGCGTTCCCACCCACCTCCACCGACGAACCAAAGAAATCGACTATCAAGTTGCTGCGGGCGGGTTTGACTTTGATGACAATTCACAGCAGTCGTCGTCCATCGGCTCGGCCACAAAGAAGAGACCGTATGCGTTCCTCGACCAGAACGAGTCCCAGTCACAACAGACAGAGTTCCAAGGGAGTCCACCGGATCTTGGCATGCTCGCCGCGTCAACTTTGCATGCCGCGATGCATGTCCAAGGCTACGTCTCGCCCATGACGCGGCTCATGCAGCATGGCGACGCCGACACAAAGATGGCGTTTGTGACGCCACCGAAAGCACCGCGCGTGCTGCGCATGGCGGCGGACCGGACGCCGCAGTCGACCGAGAGCAGCAATAGCAGCCGGAAACGCCCAAAGACGGAACTCTTGTCGCCGATCCCGCCGCGGGCAGTCTACCCAAAGCGCCAAGTGAAATGCTTGACGGGGCTCTATTTTTACCTCAGTGGGTTTGACGACACTGCGAGCAACGAATTGCAAAGCCAAATCCGAGCGTATGGTGGCACGATGAAGAAGGTTGCGAGCGAGATGAAAAAATTGCATGGTACGTGTGGATCTCAGGATGAGGGCTAATGGTTATGCAAGACGTATGCTTTGTGATTGCAACGGCCGAGGCCAGTCGACGGCCCAAGATTTTATACGCCATGACCTGTGGCATTCCCATCGTTCACCCCGATTGGCTCTCGGCGTGCTTTCAAGCGCGCGAAAAGGTCGATGTGGCCGGGTATTGGATTCCGTCGGGCTTTTCCTGGGTCTTTCGACGAAGTGTCGTGCACACGCCGCACATTCAGGTAGACGACGACGCCATTTTCACGTCCGACCGTCGCCTCGTAGCCACTTCTCTTCCAAGGCATGCGATTTGGCGTCCCTTACGACGCCCACGGCAAGAAGAGAAAGGAAATCCAACGCGACTTTGCCAACGTGATGAAGTTTCCATTGGAGCATTGTGGCGCGCACTCTGTCAAACTCGTACGTTGCTGTGACGAAAGGACGTTGTTTGACACTCTCTGCAGGACGTCAAGAAGCGATTGATCGAAGCGGGTGCCGTCGATGTGATTCTCACCAACGAATTCACTGCGGTACGACGACTCGACGCAGTATCTCGACTTAGAATCTCGTGTAGTTGTGTGCGGTCGCAGCCGAGTATGGCATTCCCATCGTTCGGTTTCTCTGGGTCAACGAATGCATCATCCAGCAGGTCGGTCGACAGCCATTTGATCAAGTATTTGATTGTCCTGAAGAAACTAGTCGACACTACGGAGCCGAATTTCGCCCCCGATATCTATGACGACGATGGCACGTTGTACTCTCGTGTGATGGAAACGACGCTCTCGAATGCTCCGTCCGTCTTGGATACCTCCTGGCGGCAACGTCTCACTCGTGGACGTGTAGGCGACAGAAAATTTGCATCGGAGAACTCGTGCTGATAGAAAACGAACACAAGAATCCACACCCGCTGCTCTATGGCATCGGGCAAGTCGTGCGGCTCGACCAAGCGGCGGACGCAGCGGTGTCGATCCATGTTCAAATGTACAAACGGTACGACGCGTCGTCCCATCACATCCATCGAGACACGGGCGTAGAAATACCAAGGGCGACCCACGAAGCCAAGAAATCATCCCCACACGCAAGGTGGTCGAGATCGAGCCGAGCCAAATCAGACAAAAGGCCTGCTTGATCACCCACGACGACTACGAGCGACTCGTGTACTTTGACAGCTCGGTGTTTTACATGCGGGACACTTAAAGAAACGGAAGGATGGTCACTTTTTCTGGTTTGGCTCTTTCGATTGCCACTTGGCGGAGTCGTCCCGGCACAAACAAATAGCACCATTGCTGGACACGAGATGGTTATCCTCTCGGCTCCTTCGGTTCTTCGTACCTTGGTCAAAGGGTCCATGCCGGCTGGTGTGAAGAGAGTTTGCCAACCAATGAGTCCCAAATGCACAATCCTGAATGGAAGTGTGAGTGCGTCTGGGAGAGGTGGACCGTACATCAAGCGGTAGTAGTCGGCGAACGTGTTTGCCAAGAATACCCAATTCGACATGAGATCGCGCAACCAAATCTCGGTTTGATCTACCAGGCTGCGTCAGACGGATGAGCTCATGAGGCATAGTACCCTCAGTCCGATAGACAAGACAAACGTCGCCCATGGTCGCGGACGAATCCAAGAGTAGCGCGACTACAATGCAGGGTGTCAGTGGTGGATATTGGCGACGGTGTGTATACACTGTGGGATCGCAGTGCCTGGCAACTTGACTTCAAGCTTTCGCATATGCTGGAGCGAATTCAAGCTGAAATGGCCCACCAAGTGGTGGTTGGACTTGATCGCCGTGTACCATTTCACTGATAAACCATTCGAGATCGAGAGGAAGGCGGCTAGGTCGGTGGGTAGCGTCTTTGGCGCGTTCCGCTAGCAAGGGCCGGTCAGACTTGGAGATGACGCTGGGGGCACTCTACTTGTTCCCACAGAGCCAGGTTGTGCTGTTGAATGCCAGGGGAGGATTTGTGTTCGATGTTTGCAACTGCGGGGAGTGTGCCTAGGTACTCAAACACCTGCAGCGACATGGCGTTCAGGTCGTCCATTTCGGACAAAGAGGCGATTCGAGATCCAAAAATGAAACAAACAGTGAATTCGAAGTTCGAAGTTGGGTTCAGTTAGTGACATTGAGGGCACTGCACGACGTTCTGTGGAATCGCAATATCAACCCAAAACATTTCTCTGCGTTATTGATCACATGATGCTACATTGTTCTTGTCCAGGCATGCCAGGCACTACAGAAGGATAAACTTATAGAATCCCACGAACGACGTACTTGCGCCAGGTAGACCCGCCATCCCAGGAAACGCTCCAGGACCCTATTGCACCCGATAGCTTGAGCGACAAGGTCTGTGAGATGACGTACCATGTTGGGCATGATGGGCATGCCTTCGTCATCAAATTGGAGGCCAGGGGCCAATTCTTTGACAATTTCAGACGGGGGTTGCCCGCATTCTTGCATCTACGATCGTCGTGACCCATCATGAGACAATAGCTCCACACGCACTTCTTGCATGAGCTCCGAGAGTCGGGCATAGTTATCGGGCTCGGTCTCGTAGACAGCCAAAATCTGTTGAAAGTATTGGTATTGCTTGCCGTATCTACATGATTGTCAGTGGGAAACCCAGCCCAAGCCGTTACCGCTGGTAGTCTTCTTTAGACAAATGGGCTTCCTTCTCGGCCAACCATTCGGGGTACTACAACAGGCCATCGTGAACGAGTTTGACATGCTGCCAATACCTTTTCGCAGATTTGCTTCATGGGGTCGTACATGACATCCTTGGAAAGCAATTGTTGCATCATGCCATCGACCAACCCTTGGAAATCGTTCTACAATGGGTCATGAATGGGAAGGATGAGATGTCATGGAGCACCTTTTCGCCCATCTGTTCGAATTGCTTCATCATCTCCTGCATCATTTCTTCGCCCATTTCCTCGGCTTTGTTCGTGTCCATGCCCTCCATGTCTTCTGCTGCTTTGGCCATGCTCTACGTCGGGATCGAGTCCTCACCATGGACGAGGCGCGCGATACCTCAAGGGTGCGCGCGACACCGACATCGACGTCAACGGGCGTGTCGGTCTTCGTCTTCAAGCTCCCCAAGAGCGACTCCAAACTCTCGCCGTTCCCGGATCCAGTCTCGGGGTTCATTTCGCGGAAGGCTTGCTCCAAGACACTTTGGAACTCTGGGTTTTGCGCGTCTTCGAGAAACTTGGCCATGCTCTGTACGCCATGCCGGTCACGGATGCTCCAACAGGGGCGCTACCTCTTTGAGGTTGTCAATCTCCCGCGTTTGCGCCGCGTCCACCTTGTTCTTGGCGTCTTGGACGGCATCCACCTCGTCGTCTTCAAAGTCGTCGAGTGCATCTACGTGACGTCGTTACCAGCCGCCTGCCTTGCATGTCATTACCGTCTAGCAGCGCATCCAAATCAACGTCGTTCCCAGCCATGGTGCGGCGTTGTATTGACCGAAGGTCGGAGAATATAATATGTCACAGGATGATGGAAAGGATTGCTAAACGTATGCATTTTCAGGAGTCATTCGGATACTGGTATCCGGATGATCATCACGAACAACACAAATCATCAGGCATTGTTGCAAACGGTCCGGTCCAAGAGACTTGGGGGCGTCGACGCGCCCAGTCAGACATCGCTCCAACCGCAAGCTCCGCGGCGGACCTATGATTCCATGACCCTCCTCCTTCCCCCATGAGCCCTCCGACGAAATTTTTACACATGACAAAGGACGACCCCACGCCACGAGATGAGCCCAAGGACTAGCCCGAGCAGACGGCAGGTCGTAATTACCAACGGAGTTGAGAGGGGATACCAGTGGCTGGCTCGCGCGGATCAATAACATTGTTGGGACTATCGTTCAATAACACGCGCGTGGTACTGATCCGGATTGATGGAACCTGTCGTTTATTTCACCCAAATGCGAGCCCCAGTCACTGTGGTGAGCCACACAAACATCCGCAGCACGAGCAACTCGAACTCGCGTCACTCCTATTTCGACTCGGTCGCCCAATCATGACAGTTGGCCCTACCACCCCCATCGATGTCGTCGTAGACGTGTGCCTCCTCAGCGACATGAACCTGCCCTGTGCGATTGCCAACAAGATCGTCGCCATGGCTGGACTCTCGATGGGCTTTGTCATGACCATGGAAGAGAAAGTCCCCGCGCGCTGTGACGGTGTCAGCGTCACCGTGCCGGCGGATGTGGGCCACGACGCGCTTGAGTTCTCGTCCTGTGTGCAAATGGTGATTGAATGTACTTCTGCAATACAGTCCAGTGTTGCAACCGATCACGCACAGCCAGACGCGACAAGGTCGACCAATGACGAGAGCGACACAGGGGATGTCGGCTTTGAAATCCAAGATGCCAGTGGCAATGTCCTCCTGCCGCGACGCCACCTCCACTCATTCCGACCATCCTGGCCGTTCCAAACGTCCCGCGCCATCGGCGACCGCGATGTTTTGAGCTGCCTCGTGCCAGGGCACCGCGTCGTCGTGTACGTTGGCACTCGATATGCAGGCTTCACCACGACCGTGCGCATTCACCTTGATTGTTCAGTGGCACTCAAAGAGACTGTCGACACCCACCACATTCTCCGCAACTTCAACGCTGGCAACTTGACGACCTCAAGACTACTCCAGTCAAGACACATTAGCGCACATCCATCTCGCTCGAGGTATCGTTTGTCCGATGCAGCTCTGCTTTTGGTCGATGTGCTCGTGAAGGTGCTCCTCCCTGCGGTGCAGTCAGTCCAAGGAACCAAGCTGGGCATTTGGCTTGGCCTCGCCATCGGCTGTTGGAATCAACCGCAGAGTTTTTATGGGCACAGAATAGGCGCGACCTGTCTTAATATGTAACGACATTGTGTTTTCGCAGACTTTGCGGGTTAGCACGAGCATAGTGTGGACCGAAAGTTGAAAGTTGACCAGTCCTTGAACAATATTGCGGGATGGCAGATACATCGATTATTGGCTTGGATTCATATACATCAACAACGCGATGTCAACAACCACTTGCTTTCGTCCTGATTTGTGGCCCGTCGGGTCTCACAGCCACACACGACTACGTACAGCCGTGCAACACCATCCAATTGTTTCTCCAAGCCAATCCGTGCAACGAATGATCATTGAAAGTCATGACTACACGTACGTTGGCAAAGACACGACCAACCATAATGCTTGGAACACGCTGGCGAGCGACTGTATTAAGCTCTTCCAGCATCATGGAGCGTTTTGTCTGATGGGATGTGTTCACTTTTTAGGCTTGGCCTCTAGCCACGAGACCTCGCGCAGCTCATTCACTTTTTTTTTTCTTGTGGTACTAATATGCTCTTAACGTAACGTTACTGGCATTTCGCCCAACCGAGGGTATTGTGTGTGCTTCGTCAGCAACAAGCAATGCTCCCGTTTATTGCTGATGAAAATTGCAACTGTTTAGCATCAATCCGACGAAGGGAAGATGAAAAAATGCCCCAACAGCGGTTCAGTCCAAATTTGTGATTGGGATTCGACCAGCGAAATTTTTTATGTTGACGCATTTAAAATATTAATAGCCAATCAACGAAGTGCAAACCACCTTCGCTTCCTTGTGGCGAGAGGTGCCACCATCCCAGCGATTCCATATCGGGGGCTCGCGATATGGCCGTGGCTCTCCCGCGGCTGTTCTTGTCCTGCCACTGACTATGCAGATATTCAACAATGGCCAAGTGTCCCCCCCGTGGCAGCCTCTTCCAGCGCCGACGACAACGAGCCTTCCTCGCGATGCTCATGCAGGAATTGGACGATCGCCAGATGGCCATTGCCAGCAGCTCTTGACCCCAATTTCACGTTACGTGGCAGTATTTCGTTCCTTTCTGAATTCTCAACAAGCTGGCCCTATAAATTGTCACTTCAGGTATGGCGACACTTGTCCGTCGCGGCGCAAACATATCAATTTTCATGGAAGAGTGGACATGAGGACGTGGCACTTGCATCCGAGAAAAACAGAACCAGCTCGCGTATTGGTTGAGCTCCTCGCAAATATAATTAATCGCGCAACACAAAAGTCTTTGCGTTCAACTTGCTTCTGCTTGAGCGTGGAAATAGTCAACTTCCCGCGGTCACGAGAAGCCACATTTTTTAACACAATTGATCGAATACAAGTTTCAATTCCACGAAAGCAGGGTTTCTCCTCCCAATTTCGCGTCATTCTGAGAGGTGAAAATATTCAGCGAACTGAAATAATGTGCTCTATGCAAGTCTCTTACGCTTCCATATCGTCACCTCTGACAAACAGATGGAACACCCGTGGACACTGTCCACTGTGGGGCTGTTGGCTCGGTCCACTCTGGGCGTGTGGATTCACAGTGTCATGCGCACCTCATTTGAAAACTCTCCTGCACAATCATGACGTCACTCCTTTCCACACAACCAATTGTATGTGTTGATACGATGCCCAATTTCAACAAAGTCGACAGGCAGCACCAAGGCACGACAACCTCCAACACTGCTGACGACGCCACACTCGCAGTGTGCTTCCTCTGTCAAAAAAAGGTGCCGACACCAATAGCCAACGAGATCGTGGCCATGGCGGGTCTTTTCCCGACATATATCGTGCAAACTACAGTGTCCACTCCGCGCAACATTCCCATGGTTGACACCGAATACTTGCGACTGGCTGTGCCCACCTATATACACCAACACCTGCAATTCCGCAAATGCACTAGCCTCGCCATTGAATTCTCATCGCATAAACCAGCTTGCGACGACTATGATGCAATCATGGCCCAGTATGCCGGAGTTGATGGTGGTGACGTTGGCAGCATCTACATTCAAGTCCACGACGCCTCAGGTCGCACCCTCATGCCGCGCCGCCACGTCCAGAGCTTCCGTCCGACTTGGCCGTGTCAAATATTGCGACGGATTCGAGACCGCGACCTCCTCGACTTGCTTGTGCCAGGCCATTGCGTCGTGCTGTTTGTCCAATCGGAGTCGACTGACGCATGGGCACACTTTAGTAAGTCTGCACGCATCCAATTTGAAATGACGGCGGCAGTCCGAGACTCGGTCGACACGCCCCGCCTTCTCCACAACCACCATCGCAATCACTCGATTGCCAAGACATCTCAAATCCAAGCACGTGACTCGATTCATCGTCAGCGTTTCAAACCAACGTTCAGTTGTGCCATCAACGCTTTGGTAGCTGGGATGGCGAGGATGTGTCAATGCTACATTGGGTTTGGCTCATCGACGCATCAAGACCGTGCCAGCGTTGATAGTGTAGTAAATGGATCATCGTAATTGTGAGTTGTATTCGTATTATGAGGAGGCTGCTGGGATATGACGTGGCAGCATGGTTCGCACATTCAAAGGTTCTTGACTCGTCGTTGGCGCACGAGGTGTGGGTTACCGCTTGCTACTTGCTCACAATCTCTCCAATCCGTTCCAAAGTTTTGCTCGTCTGATCAGGCAATCTTGGGTTCCTCACGAATGTTTCCCAACTTGCAGCAATATCATTTCTATTTGATTGATGGACAACTAGGTTGTGGCCAGGTCGATAATTGTCTGTGATAATTGGAGGCAGCCTCTGGCCTGCCGTGCATACTTAAATGCTTAAGTCAAGTTGCCACGGCTTCGTCTGGAAGCGGTGAAAACGTGCACGTGCGCTGTGCACGCACGAGATCACATTCTATCACACGCCATTTTCGTCGAAGACTGGGACCCATTGCCAATTAAACTCCAGACCCCATCGAAAGAAATTGTACTAATCAAACTCAGTGACCAAGTAACACTTCAAGATCCATCAAATTAGTCGGCAATGCGGCGGTCAAGTGACAAGTTCACTAAGGTGAACGATCACTCGACCTATCCAACGCGTCCATCAATGGTCCTTGCATCGAGTAGCTGAATTGGCAAACTTGACGACCAAACACGTATTACGATATATTCAACAAAGGACTGCGTACGTCAAAGGACTGCCACCTCATGACACACAGCACGTTGCCCACCCTTCTTCGTCTGTGTGGTTGGTACGTTTGCCTTTGGCCAAGGTTTTCTTGGTCGCCAATTCGTCCCAGTGGCTCTGGAGCACCTGCAGTCCATCGACGGATTCCTTCAATGCGACCGACAGTGCCACGTGGATGCACGCATACTTGACAAAGTTGGCCCATCCGCCAAACTGCGCACGTGCAAACAAGACCACCACGTGCCCTGGCACGAGCAGGTCGAGGACATCGCGATCTCGGATCTCGATGCGATGCCGCCGAAAGGGCCACGATGCCCGAAGGTTGCGACAGACGACGCGGCGCGGCAAGAGGGCGACGCCGTCTAGGTCTTGAACTTCGTATTCCATCCAACTGTGGCAGCCGTCGTACGTGCCGTTCAATTCCGGCGCGTCGGTCGCCCAGCCTTGGTCGTGCGAGATGCATTCGATCGAGAGGCCCATGCAGGATGTGAACTCGAGCTCTCCGTGTCCCATGTCTGATGGTATCACCAGTCGAAAGTACGCGTGATCCATCGGGGCAGTGTCTTGTACGAGCGCATGTGTTTCTTCAAAGAAGCCCGAGAGGATGCCCGCCATCTCGGCAATCTTGTTTGCGATGGGCGTCGGCAGGTTCAACTTGCAGAGGAGACACACGGTTAACATGACGTCTTGAGGGTTATACATGCCGAGCCGCACCGCCGCTTCCTCAGCGACTGGCTGCACCTCATGCGTGGCCTCGTCGACAACAAAGATCTGCGTGCTTGACATTTCTTGTGTGGAATTCGGTCACTTGTTGTTCGCAAGAGAACACTGTCACAGTCGATACTGAATTAAATAATAAAGGTACAACACTGCCATTTCTTGCGTCCGAGTGGTGCATATGCACACCTTGGCCGTCAACGCCGTCTTGCGGTCGCCCGACCTCCTTCTCACAGTTGCGTCGTTCCAACCAGGGTTCCATCTCGACACCCTGCCGCTTCTTGCCGCCGGCGCGCACATTCCATGCTTCCACACAGCCTGGGACTTTCTCCCGTGGCCAGAGATCGCCCAGCGGGTTCGGCCGTTCTACTCGCGACTCGTCCGCTGCCATGCGCTGCCCCGCGGGGCCGCCCACCTCATCTCCCTCCTTCACGTTCACAAGGCCATGCGAGCGCGCGTCTTTTGCGCGGCCGTCCTCTTTGGCAACCTTCCTCTCCTCTCGGCCCTTTATGACGCAGCCACACCCTTTGCGCTTGGCTTCCCCCGCAGCTTTGTGACTAATATGGCTGCAGCCAACGGCCACCTCAGTACCCTATGCTTCCTTGCCGATCGAGGTCATCCTGTCACGAGCGAGACAGTGGACACCGCTGCCACGGAAGGCCATCTCCACGTGCTCGAGTGGCTCCATGCCCATCATCATCCGACTGTCACCCCCACGGAATATGCCATGACAGGCGCCGCCATGCACGGCCACGTGTTGGTACTTGCGTTTTTGCATGCCATGTGTCCATTTGGCTGGACGACTCATGCCATGGACAACGCCGCTGGCAATGGCCATCTGGATGCTGTGCAATTCTTGCACGAGAAGAGAAGAGAAGGCTGTACGACCCATGCGATGGACGACGCGGCGTGGAATGGACACGTCGAGGTCGTACAATTTCTCCACGTGAATCGTACGGAAGGATGCACTGTGAATGCCATGGACCGAGCAGCCACCCATGGACATCTGGGGGTCGTACAATTGCTCCACTGCCATCGATCCGAAGGATGCACGGCCAAGGCCCTCGATGGCGCCGCCACCAATGGCCATCTGGATGTGGTTGAGTGGTTGGTTGCACATCGAACAGAGGGCCAACTGGGTACAGCGCTGCAGTATGCCACACGGAACAGACACATGAAAGTGGCGTACTTTCTAGACCAACAACTCGCATCGAACAACAACCACCAAGTCGAGATTGACCAGCTCTTTGAACGTAGCATTGAGACGGTGCAACTCAGTTGATGAGCTTGATGGTCGCTCAATATTTAATGAAGTGGTCAACATTTATCTCGCTCACAATGTGCACTATCTCGCTTCGTTCTTTATTAATTGAAAATGTCGCGCAGGGTCCCCTCCCTGGACACACTTAACGAAACCTCTTCTTGGTTCGATCGCTTCATTCGTTTCCGCTCGCGGATATCTTTCGCCTCGTCTTCATTCGTCCAAACCACGCGCCCGCTCTCGAGTATCACACGCTGCAATGCCCCAAACGTTCGATCTTCGTCACACGTCTCAAACACACGAGTCAGCTCTCGCAGGGCTGCACCGCGGACTCTCTCCACCGGCACATCTGGCACTGCATCTCGAAGGACGCCAAAGGTGCACGTTGGTTCAACAAGTGCCTGGTTGACAAGGTTGAGTCCTGACAAATCAGGCATCGAAGGCACGCCAAATGACTTCATCAAGCCTGATATTCCCTTGACCGACTTGAGAAACGACAAACCACCTTGAATCAATGGCATCGCGGTGGCCAAGAAGGCTACATTGGTCGTTGGAATTTCGATCGGATACACGCCGTTGGGGTCGTTCGTCACCATGTCACCCGTCACTTCATCAATCAAGTAGAGATACAATGTCTTGTCACTGGTCAAACCCACCAAAGCATCTCCGAGGGGCTTGTTTGCCTCCATGGAGCTCTTCAAGATCTTCCCTGATGTCATCAGTCGCTTGCAAAAGTCGATCGCAGTATTTTCTCGAGTCGCTGATTCCTCGACTTTGAACGGCAACAGAACAAATGACGTCGGGACCAACACATCATGGCCTTGCATGAAACCACACAAGACATCTTCTTTGGTTTGTTGGAGATGCTTTTGGACAGCGTCCTTGCTTTGCTTTTGCAGACTCGCGGTTTCGTTCAAGCTCGAGGCGACTTGGTCGACTTTCTCATGCACATGCATTTGTTGTTCCATGAGCACATCAAATTTACTTGCCATCGGTTCCCAGTTCACGACACCGGTGAAATACGCATGCGTCAAAACTTGGTCCAAATTCAATCGCTCGTCAGGATTCACAACAAGCAACTTGGACACTAAATCATGTGCCATTTCGTCGGAAATGTTGTTGTCAATGCGTCGCTTTAGTTTGTCGGGCGTCCACGAAGCCGCTTCTGCCATTCGATCTGAAACCACATCTTGGTTTAGATCGGACGCAACCAGTTCTGCACCGCAAGTCATTTGGTACATTAAACAACCGAACGACCACATATCAATGGCTGTTGTGGCGTGGACGAGATCATACGGAAGACAATTTCTGGATACGAAGCCTTGGCGAAACGATTTCACGACATAATTGTCTTTTGGCTTAAGCTTCTTCCAAAACGTTGGATCCATCGTCGACGAATTCCAGTACGTTGCATATTGTTGGGTTTCGCTGTCGTTTTTGAGCTTGTAAAACATTTCTAAAAAAAATCATTCTGCTCAGTCAGCCACACTTTGGGCAAAGGATATTTTACCAGGCGGCAATATCCCAGAGCTAAATTTTGTCCCAAGTGGATCGCCGATTTTCGTCGCCGCGTCCAAATCAATCAATTTCAACGCACTTTGAACACGTAGCACGTTTAATTTTTTCACGTCGCCATGCACAATATTCTTTTCGTGTAAATGACTCAGAGCCACAGCGACTTCGTACAGCATGCTTCGCACTTTGGCATCATTTGGCCGTTCTTTCAAGTGAATGTCTTCTAAACTTCGGTCGGCAGCAGGCATGACCAGCACATGTGGGTAGTCTGACATTTGAAGCTCGCCGTTGATTGTCAAGGAGCTGACATTGGTGCTAAGTACGTGAGGCTCTAATGTCAGTAGAGTATGCAGAACGAAGTCCGAGCTCAAGCCTTCGCGCGAAGTCAATTCTCGCTCGTGTTCGTCGGCATTCCGCATGAATTTCATCGCAACCTTGATTTTTTCGCCGAAGTAGTGGCGACAATAATGGAGAAATTCGACTTCTGACATAGTTCCATTTTTATCCGTGTCCCAAATCTGGAACTCTTTTTTCCACGACTCGGCGTCTCGTTGAAACTACATCGACACAAATGAATGCAGACTAGATCAAAATTCCGATGGGTTACCTTTTTTTGGTTGGCACTACGTTCTGTGAACGCACGCCCCAAAGATTGATTGCAACGAACGAATCCTTTTTCATCTAAAAATCCATTCTCTGCATGCTCGTTGAACAGTTGCAAGCAAATGCCATGGTCATACGCATTGACAACGACGGCAGTGGGACTTATATGAATCGGAGGCCCATCGAAGATTTCGTACCGCCCGCAAAAATGCATTAAGCCTTTGAGAAAATCACGCGTCGTCGCATCGGTCGTGTGGAGCGCTTCGCGCCCTTGTTGGTCTTTTGTGAAAGCCAATTGTCGAACCAAGAGCAATTTGTTCGACACTGTGGCAAACGTGGGGTGGCTCAACAGTCGTTGGATTGTTTCGATGCGAATGTTCGGTTCAACTTTGACGCTCGAATCGAGGAATGTAGACCACGAAAACGATGTTTTCTCGGTCGGAATGAAAATATCGCCCCCTCCACTCTGAAAAGGAAAATCCCCCAGCAGTAGATTTAAAGACGAGTCGATCGTCAAATGAGCAGCCAAAAGTTCAATCAAAAGTGTGTCCTGCTTTGATTGTAGCAGGGTTCATGTGCATTACTGTGGTTCCGCACCTTAAAGTGAAGCGGTGGGGTCGGTAATTTTGCAGGAAATAGCTCCGCGATAGTAAAAAGTTTTGATTCCAACGCACATTGGAGGGCCGTGCGCCCATACTACAAATTTTATGGATGAGGTTGATAGAACTAAAAGCTTACGTCATTCAATGCATCCACGCGAAGGTTGCCGACATCTAGAAGCCTGCTGACAATGTCGGTATTTTTATTCTGGACTGCCACGTGGAGACAAGTCATGCCATTCTAATGGCAAATTTACGGCATCATATTTCGCATTGAAACCATCGTACCATTTGCCAATTCACGTAGCAGTCGTCCTGGTCCAAAAGAAATTGGACAAGGTCCGTTAAGCCCACGCGACAGGCGTTGAAAAATATTGGTCCGAGTTCCTAATAGGAAAATACATCCACTTTCTGCCGTTGTGCACTGTGTTACATTGCTGACGAATTGGTTTGTAATCTGCAAGTGTCGAAGCGTAAGAGTAATAATCTCCATGTTTCGTTGACTCATCGCAATCGAGAGTGGCGTTTCCTTATCCTGCAACAGTGTCAAGTCGCAAGTTAGCAATTCGTGGACTCTACTTTGTTGACGATGTTGATGTCAATGCCGGGTATTTGAAATAAATCACGCACGAGGTCCTCGTGGCCGTTTCTAATGGCCACTGTCAAGCACGTGTCTTTGTTCTAGGCAGCGAAAGAATGTAATTGTGCAATTTTAATCATCAATTTTACCTTATTTTGGAAATTGATGTCGTGCAGCTCGGGTCGTTGTTGTCGAAGGAGGTGAAGTGCTTCGACATTGCCATGCAAACACGCAAAGAGCAACGGTGTGTTGCCATCCTTGAGGTCGATGTAAGAAAAAAATCGTTTCGATGCCTCACTTTGTCGGTGACATTGACGTCGACATTTTTTTGCGCCACGAGATACGTAGCAATATTACTCTGTCGCCGTTCAAATGCATTGCAGAGCGCGTTCCGATACCCCTAGATTGCTCAATTACGCAAGTCATTTCGTAAAATCCATCCACGTACGTTTGGCTGAACGTTGATGTTCTTGATTTTACCAGACTCGACCAAGAGGCGCACAATATCGAATTGGCCATCAAACGCGGCCCGCGTAATGGCTGTGTCATCGTTCTATGTCACAATTTGAGTTTGATTTCGCCAGTCTTTTGCGATGTAATTTTGCACACTTACATCGTTGGGCACGTCCACATCAATGTCGGGATGGTCCAACAGTAATTTTACAACATTATCGTGGCCAAGGCCACTGGCTCGGTATAAAGGCGTGTTGCCACCCTACGTACAAGTGAGCAGATATTTCATACGAGCTATTTTGCAATCCTACATCCATTTGCAGGTTCACGTTGATATCAGGGTGCTCCAACAACAACTCGACAAGGGTGTCGTGACCCAGGCCGCTCGCTACATATAATGCTGTCTTCCCTTCCTACAATCATGCCATCATCACATGACTGATGGTTGCACGTGCATTACGTAGTCTTGGTCGTTCACATCAATGTCGTCGCAGCCCAAGAGCAAGGCTGCAATGTCCGCGAAACCATATTTGCATGCGACCATTAGTGGCGTTTGTTCCTCCTACGCAACCACATTGAGCACGCAACCAAGACGAAAATGGACTTGCATCTTCGTTGGGAAGGCAGTCGATCTCGTTCACATCGAAATCCCCCTTGTCCATGAACTGACGCACAAACGCAGCATCGCCACTTCGTGCGGCCTGGACCAACGATGTCAAATTCTCATCTTCATACGTCGCCTCAATGAGCTCCGATCTTGGCGTCGTGACAATTTCTTGCGGGCGGGTATATCGGACGGGGTGGCCGCGGTAAAACGACATGGTTTTCCAAAACGAGGAATGGCAACTTGCAAATTGGCTGTTCACGTGAAAGCCCTAAATAAACAATGCCATATCTTGGCTGATTGGCTGAAGTTTTATTTAGGGAATTCTAGTCAAAATCGACCAAGGGAATTTCACACTCGATGAATTTGGCCTTTCTCGAACAGGGTGGTCCAAGTTCAAGAACGACGGATCGTAAGTGAGGACGGAATACATGAACCTCAAGTCAACAAATGATGTTGGAACAACCCCACACCAGGTTTTGGATGCATCACAGTCCTAGTAACTGATCCATTGCTAACATCGTTGCGGGTCAAAAGCGCTGCCAAACTCAACTGTTTTAAAGTTCAAGACACAGGACGAAAACTCGAATTATTCAGAGACACAGGAGTATCCTAAGTCGTTCGGTGTTGTCGCCCCTCCTGTGCTCTTCAGGACGCATCAGTGTTCTGCCCATTGGCTTCCACGAGGAAGGCGACAAGGCGATGGCAGATGAACAATCAGCTGTGTGGTCTGTCGACCCAGTGACTGGCAACGTCCATCGCGTCGACAATGAGCTTTCCCTTCGCTTCGATCGTCACAGCCCTGAGAGCGTCGTCTTCGCAGGCTGTCTCCTTCGCACAAAGGGGCTGCCAACCTCGTCCATCAATCACATCCTCTTCATGGCTGGCTTGTGGCTTGACTTTGCCGACGAAATCCACGACGAGGTTGAAGAAGAGGCTCCTCTTGACCAAGAATACTTGCGGCTCGTCGTGCCAGGCTACATGGGCCACGGCGCGCTCGAACTCATTCGTTGTGTCGCAGTGACCATCGACTGCTGCAGTCATGACCAAGGCTGGGCAGACACGTCCGACGCGAATGGCACGTATCGAGGCACCAACAGTTGGATTGAATTTGATGTTCTCGATGCCACCAACAAGCAAGTCTTCCCAAGAACGACCGTCTGTAGAAACCTCCGTGCGACTCCTTCCTACCGCCATCACGTCATGATCTCCCGCGACTCCGAGCTTCTCAACTTCATGGTCACCCCAAACTATGCGCTAGTTGTGTCGCTCCGGGCGCAATATGGCGGTTGGGCCAACTATGCGAAGTTTACGCGCATTTCGTTGGCCTATGTCGTTGGCCTGCGCGACTACTCCATCGTACAAGCCCAGAAAACCCTCGACAGCTTGGTCGCTGACCATGGCAAGAAGGCTTGGTGGGGGCCTGCTGCCGTAGCCCCTTGAGCCAAGTTGTATGGCTGCCAGCAGCATGGAACGACGCCACACCTCCATGCCATCGCTCAAAGTGCATTTATGTAATATAAATACCAACATAAATGTAGCGCCCAACCACAGCTCCAGCAGGCATTCGTCGGTATCACGAGAATATGTGTATCTCTTCAAACAAAATCCACACAAATCGACTTTACTTTCAAATGAAAGCCATTTGAAGCGAGCATCAGCCTTCGTGTTGATGTTCGATGAGGGTGGCACCTTGGGTCGCCTCCAACTGCTCTTGCCTCGGTTCCGTTCGTTTCCGCTCGCGAATATCCTTGGCCGCTTCATGATTCGTCCAAACCACGCGGCCGTTCTCGAGTATCGCACGTTCCAATCCCCCAAACGTTCGATCTTCATCCCATTTCTCAAACACATGTGTCAGCTCACGCAGGGCTGCACCGCGGATGCTTTCCACTGGTACATCAGGCACTGCATCCCGAAGGACACCAAAGGTACATGTGGGTTCACCTAATGCTTCAGATATGCTCTTGAGACCAGCCATGTCGGGCACGGATGGCACGCC
>VJMH01007058.1:0-43728 GCA_009835185.1 Aphanomyces stellatus
GGTGGTGCTTTTGGGCTTCAGAGTCGTACTCTTGGGCTTCTTGGTGGTGCTCTTGGGCTTCTTCGTCGTACCCTTGGGCTTCTTGGTGGTGCTCTTGGGCTTCTTCGTCGTTCCCTTGGGCTTCTTCGTCGTACCCTTGGGCTTCTTGGTGGTGCTTTTGGGCTTCAGAGTCGTACTCTTGGGCTTCTTGGTGGTGCTCTTGGGCTTCTTCGTCGTACCCTTGGGCTTCTTGGTGGTGCTCTTGGGCTTCAGAGTCGTACTCTTGGGCTTCTTCGTCGTTCCCTTGGGCTTCTTCGTGGTGCTCTTGGGCTTCAGAGTCGTACCCTTGGGCTTCTTGGTGGTGCTCTTGGGCTTCAGAGTCGTGCCCTTGGGCTTCTTAGTGGTGCTCTTGGGCTTCTTCGTCGTGCCCTTGGGCTTCTTGGTGGTGCTCTTGGGCTTCAGAGTCGTTCCCTTGGGCTTCTTGGTGGTGCTCTTGGGCTTCTTGGTGGTGCTCTTGGGCTTCAGAGTCGTGCCCTTGGGCTTCTTGGTGGTGCTCTTGGGCTTCAGAGTCGTGCTCTTGGGCTTCTTCGTCGTTCCCTTGGGCTTCTTGGTGGTGCTCTTGGGCTTCAAAGTCGTGCTCTTGGGCTTCTTCGTCGTTCCTTTGGGCTTCAGAGTCGTTCCCTTGGGCTTCTTGGTGGTGCTCTTGGGCTTCAGAGTCGTGCTCTTTGTTTTGGGGCGCTGAGATGGTCTGGAGGGATATACACTCGATGGTGTAGATGGTGGACGACGTGGCAGTGTCGACTGTGATCCAGAAGGTGCTGATGGATGAGAGGATGGTGGTCTTAGGCCTGGTGGGGATAGAGGATGTGGAGTAGGAGGTGGTTGAGTCCGTGGAGCACGAGGTAGTTGAGGTCGTGGAGCGGGTGGGGATTGAGGGCGAGGAGCAGGAGGTGATTGAGGTCGTGGAGCGGGTGGGGATTGAGGTCGTGGAGCAGGAGGTGATTGAGGGCGAGGAGCTGGAGGTGATTGAGGTCGTGGAGCGGGTGGGGATTGAGGGCGTGGAGCTGGAGGTGATTGAGGTCGTGGAGCGGGTGGGGATTGAGGGCGAGGGGCAGGGGGTGATTGAGGTCGTGGAGCGGGTGGGGATTGAGGGCGAGGAGCGGGTGGGGATTGAGGGCGTGGAGCTGGAGGTGATTGAGGTCGTGGAGCGGGTGGCGATTTAGGTCGTGGAGCAGGAGCGGGAGATCTCTATACAGGGTTGTCAGTTGTGTGTGTTTCTGGAATATTACGTACATGTTTTTGCGTCGTGGGCTTGAGTTGTGGTTTGGGAATTGATTTCGGTGCTGCTTTCGGCTTTGGTGCTGGCTTCGGAGCAGGTGCTGGTTTGGGATTTGATTTCGGCGCTGTTTTTGGTTTCGATGCTGGCTTTGGAGCAGGCTTGGAATTTGATTTCGGTGCGGCTTTTGGAGACTTTGCTTTGAGGTGTCTTAGTTCATGCGGCAGTGCCGGTGACATGTCTTCAGTAATGAAGCCATGCGCAAGAGCGAGAGCCAAGAGGAAGACCCCGACGATAATGCGAGAGAGGCCTCTCATGGACTGTGGCGTCGAGCACTACTTCGGAAGTGCTGACATGTTGGCCTTTCCAGTTGGGTCATTCATTGTCGTGCAATTCTTGTCGCCAGTTGCAGAAATGAAGTCCTCCGATTGGGCAATCGTCACGACTCGTGCAACAAGGTATTGAGGGACTAAAGTGTATATTTTATACCTCATATTTTGTATGATAATTCGTTTCACGTTTAATTTAGTCACATCATATATGTGTTTTGTCATCTCAGTATGCACCAGCAGTTGTTGCTTCGAATAATGGTCGAAATATCCACCAAGAGGATACCAGAAAATACTCCGTACTATATGAAGATAGTCTAAATCGAAACATATACCGCAATAATTTGACGAATTAGTTGTACTGGTCGCGCCTGCATGGGAATCTATTTCATGAAAATCAAAAAGACAGGCTTATCCACCACGAACCGCCACCCAACTGTGGGTATGTCGTCGTTCGCAGCAAGGGCACACATCTCTGCTTCCGACATTCCTACTGGTGTCCACTTGTACCTACAATACGCCCAATCAATCCAACCGCTGCCGCTGGCTTCGACCACCACCGCCAATGAAGAGATACAACTTAATTACTATAACTTTCGACACATCTGCTACTTCGACCACACCAAGAGACAAATTCTTGCCCGCATATGGGGTTGTCAGTCCCATTGTACGACATTCAAGCTCCGCGTCGACGGCCGCAATTGCTGTGAGGATCGAAAGGTAGGATGCTGCCATGCCTTCGTCGGTAGACCATTTGATAACACGCAGGTACAAACTGGTTTCTTCCTCGTGATGTGAATGTAGGGAAGCATACATGGCGAGCTCGCATCGCTCTCTGAAACGGCGTAAATGTAAGAATTACACGCAAACATGGCGTCTTACCCCCAAAGTATCGCAAAGCACAGTCTTTGGGCTCCAATTTCCACTCGACGGCGCAACATCCTTCTGCACTCGTCCATGTTCGCTTCAGTCGCATCGTATTCTATTTGCCAATGAGGGATAAAAACATTTTGGCACACGTACGTCATTCCTTCTCTTGGGGTGTAAGTACATGGGCATGATGTCGGCCCCTTGCGGATGGCAACTACTACTGAGCGCTCCCATTGTTGGTGATGGCGGCGTCCACGATCTTCTTGGGGTGGTGCCAAACCTTCAACTGGCGTGAGCTCACGAGAACAAATTTCTCATCCAATCAAATTGCACGACACCTAGAAATGGGAGTGTGAAAATTACTGGAAAATCAGTTGGAGATGGTTATACGCTCCCACAAGGTTAATAAATGTGCCCAAATGATTGGTGGAAATTTTAAGCCTGGAATTCTCGCGCTTTGACGTGGTTGCCTTGAAGTTAATATAATCGAAGATGTCGAAATTGAATCGAGTGACCAATCTCGAAGTTTCAGCGTCATTCGAAGTTCAAAGTCGGTGACGTCGGCGTAATCATCGACAGTCCCAAACTACTTCTCCCAATCGTGTCTTGGCCGCTTCGTCCAAATCGAAGGACATCCGCCCGGTGTGGAATATGGTATTTTGTACTGTGACCTGCCCACTGGTCAAACACAGCAGTGGGGAAAGCTGCAAAGCAAGCTGCAGACGGTGGGGTGAAAGCCACATCGTAAATTCAGCGACCACGCTGGACATGGGGGCGCCAAGTGAGCTTCGTTGTGGCTGCGGTTGAGTGCCAGCAACGATGGGGTCAGATTGTACAAGGCGAGCGCACCCGCTACGCAGAAGGCTGCACCCGACAGTTTGGATTTTCAAACAACGTTGCCAAGTCATTTTGAAAACTCGCCAAAGAAATACAGTAATTGGTGCCACAGCACCGCGACATCCTGCAGGCGACGACCAAACTGTCCTCACAGCACTTTAGCGTTTTGACGTGTTTGTCCCAGTTCCCAAAGTACGTTTTAGTTGGTTTACCTACTTTCTCGTTCATATTGTATGGTAAATTAACCTGCTCGGCGGTGATTCGAACTTTAGACAAGGGCGAATTTGAGTTAAACCCAATTTTCTTCTACACTGTACTCCATCCTTCGGGCAGAGAGACCACTCAATTGTTCCGCCCGCGGCTGAAGGCGCATTCGAGATCTGACTTGGGATGGACTTTGAGGACATGAACAGCCTGCAGATCGAAGACTTGGGACGGTTCCTGAGTGAACACATGCCGGATCAGGGCACTGAGGACTGGAAAGGCTTCTCACTCGGCTACGCGGACGACGACGGAAACTCGCCGACGGCGGACTCCTCGATGTACGCCACGGCCGCCCCGATGTCTCATGAAGCTGTCGCTCAGAAATCGTTCCACAGCCTCATGTCGAGCAGCTTGCCGAATTCTCCATTCCCAGGCGCCGTCCTCTCTCGACAAGCGCTCGATTCCGCCATGTCCGAGTTCAACGACTTCAGCCTCGAAGACAAAGTCAAGAAAAGCGCGCGGGCACTCCCAAGCGCATATGCGCAACCGTCGTCCGAATCAGCGGTATCACAGGTCATGCAGTCATGGGCGCCGCCGGAACCACCAGCGGAACATGCGCCGGCCGTGCAGCCACCCATGAGCATGAAGCGGTAGGTGATTTTGCAAATTTATTCACTCAACGTCAACGATTACAGGCCCTTCACCATGATGGTGTCTTGCGACAGCGCAAGTTGCGGTACGATCGGGTCCGTCGCTGGCGCAGACGACGAAGACGACCGCGGGTACCGCAAGAAATCCAGAGAAAAGATGCGTCGACAGGAAGTCAACGTCAAGGTAGACGTTTGAGCTACGTATTCCTCTTACATGGTGATAGTTTGACGAGCTCACATATTTGCTCGGCATGAATGACAAAGTCCGCAAGAGCGCCGTCTTGCAAGAAGCCATCAGTACCATCAAGGTAGGGCACTGTGTCACCCCATTGGCCAAATGTGTCATTTCGCTTGGCGTAGAATCTACAACGCGAGCGCGACGAGTTGCGCCTGGACCGCGACCGCATGAAGCAAGAAGTGAGCAAACTGGCCTCGTGCCTCCAGTTTTCCCACATGGGCTCCATGGTTGCCGCGAATGCCATGGCCATGACGCAGATGCCGCAGCAGCAGGTTGTCCGCCACGGAAATCTCAATCGTGACATAGGACGCATAGGCGCACCCGCAATACCCGGTCGGATCTGCTTTTGGCATGAATTTCCACCCATACGGACACATGCCAGCGCCGCCGCCGCCGCTCGCCTCGGCGCCAATCACGCCCACGACTGTCTGTCCTCCGATTGCGCCCAAATTGGAAATCAAGCCGACGAAATCTGCTTAGGACAGACTCGTACTCCGACGACCCAAACGGTCGCGTAATTATAGACTTATTAATTGCCATCATCCAATTTTGTTTTGCACACGGTGGTCTACGACGAACCTTCGTGGTCAACCTTTGTGGGACCCACCATCGTCGACCAAAAGAGAGCATCTCCGTCGTGCAACTTGTGCATGAGGGGCGTGAAGGTCTGGAACATCATTGTGCAATGAATCCATGTGAAGAGCCTCCGAAACGTCCCTTGGAAGCGCCGACTACCCGACTACCATGGGTGTAGCATTGAAGCGTTCTGATGCAATTCTTGCATGGGAAGAAGCAAGGACTCTCCTCGATGACATGACCTCACATGGAATACTTGCCACGCTCCACCACTCGGTCAAGTTAGCTACGGCCTCGACACATTCCATGCATCCCTGTCATGGGGGCTTCTCGTCGTTCAGCGCAAGGGTCTAGAAGCAACGACGGATAGAACTACAACGGCATAAATCAAGTGGAACTCCCATTGTGCTGGACGCAATTGCATGATCCTTCCGTCCTCATGAAAAAGGCTGCATTGTGCGCCAATTGATGCGAGCGACATGCGTTGGGCTCGTGTCACACAAAGATTCATCCCGTGCAAATGGGCGCCCTCGGAGACTTTCCATGCATGCAATGTGTGCGTCGCGTGGATGGTGGTTGCAGACCGCCTGCGCCCCAACTGCAGTCGTCAGCGCATGCGGAATGCCGACTGGTGCCGACCAATGTCGCCGTGGCCAGGGCTCGGGAATGTAACCAATAATGAAATCTTCTGCGGGTGTTTCACTACGCCTTCTCCAGCCATAGTGAACCCAAGTGAATTGCGTCGGGCTAGGGTTTGTCCCCAAAAGTCCCTTGGAATTCGTTCCATAAATATATGGCGGAAAGTATATATAGCACGGGGGTTCTATTTTGGGAGAGGGCGTCGAAAGCTACATTGGGGAACCGGAGTGCCTGAAACGGGTGCATCGTCGTGAGAATGTCAAAAAGGGGTGTCATTTCGTGTTGTTGGTACACAGGGCCGCGCTCACGTGGATTTATTTACTTGTTTTTTGTATTTTAACCATCCAATTAAATGTCCCGAGCGACGGCGCCGTACCCCCCTTTTTGTCACCTTCGCTCGACCAACTCCAATTTCGAAAGTTAAGCCGAAGCGTTCCGCTGATATCAAGTGTTGTGTATCCAAAGCCTGCCTGGTTATTTCTCATTTTCACCCGACTGGCCCGACGTGTACTCGCGAGGGACCGACTTCAAGTGAGGAGTCTACATCGCCGCCGTTGCTGCCGCCGATCCATCGACCACCCGCCTTCCGTCGCAAGGTGAGATCCGCGTTCCACGTGGGCCTCGTGCTCGGATGCTCTGAACAGATCTTTGCATCCGGATACGCTGTTCCATTTTTAGAATTGGCCCCGCCTTGACAGTGGGATTCCAATTGTAGGTGAACAAAGAACGCGACCGGAGGAGCGCAGACATCGCGAGAGCTTTCAAGCACGATGGGACGGAAAAAGATCAAAATCCAGAGAATCGACGACGACCGCAACCGACAGGTACTTGTCGTGCGCCGCCGCGGCCCTGCCGGTCGCACGCACTAACGTCTTGGCGCTAGGTCACGTTTGCGAAACGCAAGACGGGCATTTTCAAGAAAGCCATGGAATTGTCCAAGCTGTGTGACTGCGAGATCGCATTGATTGTGTTTGACTCGAACGACAAGTTGTACCAGTATTCGAGCACAAGCGTCGACCAAATTCTTCTCAAGTACACAGAATACGGGGAGCCGTACGAAACGAAAGACAATGCCGACGTATGTACCCCTCGTTCTCTTCCCCTGTTAAAGTCTCACGAAACGACAGTACGACACACTGTTTGGCGAAAGCAAGAAGAAAGCCACGGACAACAACAGTCCGTACGGCGGCATGTCGTCTCACGAGAGTTCCCCCGCGTATTCAAGCATGCCGACACCCAACGACCGCATGATGGGCGGTGGTGTCTCCTTGGGACTCACAAACGACGTATGTGCTGTGTCATTTCGAATCCCCTTTCTCACGTGTTGCGTAGCCGGATCAATATTTGCTGAACAGTCACCGCAATATGAGCAAGAAACGGGCGCCGAAAGGTTTCCAGCAATTGCTGCAGAAAAAAGACATGCAGTATGTTCCACCCCAGCTTCCCCTCTATCAACATGGAGTACGTGTGATATCTAGCAGTTTTGCATCAAGCTCATCACAAAGTCGTAGCTTGGTATGTTGTCTGCGGTCCATGGCAACCCGATGCTGTCAGCGTTACCGAGTCCACCCAATCTCCATGGCATCCTACCTTCTCCAACGAGTACGTTCACGTTGAAAGTCAACCCAGCTTATCCATTGACGTAGCCGCAAATATGTTACTTCGACACGATTTTAGCCCGCATAATGCCGATGGCATGCATCTAACGAGCGACCAAGACGCAGAAAAGGCTGGAGTGCTGGGGCTCAACCTTGGACCGAACGACTTTGGGCATCAAAAAGGAGGCGGTGGATTCCATCGCAACAATCCGGACAATCAATACGACTCGCCAAACCACCACCAGCAACTACAACAACAGCAACAGTATATGGGCCATCCAAACGATGGGTTTTCCAACCAACACCAGTATGAAGAAGACGACGACGAAGATGATGACGATGACGGAGGGAAGCGAGGGCACTTGGAAGATCGACCAGACAATCCCAAGCGGATGAAAGTCACGACGATATAGTGGTCCTGTGTCCGAGTGCGTGTATCTGTTTCATACTTAGTTGGTGGTTCATAGAGGAAGGAGGTCTAACGAATGGAATTATATTATTAATACTCCCATTACGAGGCGACGTCCAACATGGCTGCCGCGATTGCGTCGAAGCGATCCTTGAGCATGCGCCATTGGTCCTTCGTTAGAGAAATGCCCTTTTGGCCAGGTTTCATCACGCCGCTTGCGTCATAGTATTCGCGGAAGTCGATCAGCACCATGGCTTTGAATTTGCGCACCGTGGCTCGTCGTTTTCCAGAGAGCTACAGGGAGAGTTGAGTTCCCAGGGCCGAGAACGCACACGTACCGCAAAAGCAACCGAACCAGATTCGACGTCGTCGAGTGTATCTGCTTCGTACCCGCCCGAGACGCTGTCTGAATCTTGCACCCAACTCACTGCCGTGTCGATGTCGTCGGCCAATGTCACAACTGCCTTCCATTGCTCCTTCGTCAACGATATGCCCTTCTTGCCAGGTTTCTTCTCGCCATTCGAGTCGTAGTACTCGCGAATGTCAACGAGAATCGCGCTCTTCCACGCTCGCACGGTCACTTGCTTCTTCGAAGACAAATCAAACACGATGCTGCCATCGGCCTGCTTTTCGCCCTTGATGTCCTTCGACAGCGTTCCCTTGAGCTTCTTCCCGTCATGACCACTGTCTTCCTTCAGGTTGTCTTCATCAGCTTCATCACGTTGTCGCTTCACGCCCGCGGTGGGTGCAGACACTTCAGCTTTCACCACACCAGGCTTGGGTTTCTCTAGCTGGCCCGAGTCCATCTCGAAATTCAAAAATGAGGCGATCCGGATTATCCGGATTCTATAAAATTGCCGCGAATGCCGAATTCATTCTCGTTCATTTCAACAGCGCGGGCACACATCCATCACAGAAATCAACGGCTTTCTTTGCTCTGGATTACTTAGCGCCAGGGACGACGGGCAAGATGGCCGCCGCCACCTTTCGGTCTTCGGCATTCAGAATGTTAAAAGTCGCGCACGCATTGAACTAGAACACAACGGAGTTGAGGAATGCATGCGCAATGGGAATCCCACCGAATCGACGTATTCAACGACAATGCCATGGGACTTGAGATACTCAACGAGCGACGGATCCAGCAATCGAGGAATTCTCTTCCCGCAACCGAGCACGAGGATTTCTACACGGGTGTTGGCATGGCGGAGTGCAAGAAGCACGTACCAACAGGGGGGTTGGCCACGGTAAAAACCGCCAAGCTCTCTTTTGTGATTTCATCCATCGTTCGGGGCTTCCAAAGCTACACAAAGGTCGTCAAGTCCACGCATACTCGACGCGAGATGCATACCATCGCGATTTCGGGAAAGAGGGCAATGGCTCCACGCAAATTCTACACAGAATGCCATTTTGGACCGCCACACGATTGGTCAGCTTACCACTTCGTTGACGACAAACCCGCCGTCGTCGTATTCCGTGATCGCCACTTTCATAGTCCCGGTCATCATTTCCTGGACAAATATAAGACCCGTGACCCTGCAACGATGTGTCTACCTTGTGCATGTCATGGCCGTAGTTGATCCATCGGACGCCCGCAGGTCGCGTCAACTGCCGTCGCACCACCCGCTGCAACATTTTTGCAAAATCCAAACAGCGAGGAAAGTATTCATATCCGGATAAAAGTGATATCCGGTAAAAACCGCGAACTGTGTCAAACATTTGACGCTGAACGACGCACACAACATCGACAGCCGCCAACAATGTCAACACGGAAGGTCGTCCTTGTCGGCGCGGCAATGTCTTGCATGATGGTCTTGGCCATGGCGACGCACACGTCGGACGTCCCCATGGATCTCTCTCGGACGTGCTCTGTCGGCGGAACCTTTGGACTCTTCCAGCGCGAATCTGGCTGCGCCATCGAGAACTGCCAATGCTTTCCCGTCCTCTTTCAGTGCGATGCGGCGCTCGGCAACGGCTTGGGCCAGTGCAAAGTGACAGGCACGCTTGACCATCGATCGATATGACACGTTCTTATAGGCGTTGGCGTGACGCTCCTGATTCTCGCCGCCTTGATCAACGTCATCGTCCCGCTCTACTATGTCCTGCGCCATGTCTACCACGACAATGGTCAAGACAGCCACGACATGGCGCTTCTCCGAAAAGAAGCAAGCTCGAGGCGCATGGTCTTGACCAAGCAGATGACAATACAACTCGAGGAAGAGGGCAGCATCGACATGGATGACCATGATCTGCAGTCGACCGAGGCCGACGATGCCAAACGCGACGCGTACGTGCTGCTTCGCCCCTCAGACTTTGGCCCTCACATCGTGTCTCTGTAGCTTTTACTTTGACATGACCCAAGTACACCTCTCGACCATCCATCCATCTCATGCTCGCCGCTCGTAGTTTCGCAAGAATGTGCCCGAGAAGGCCATTGGTGTCGACCGCGTCCCCACACTCAAGCTCGAAGCCATGAGCAAAGGTCTCCACACGACCGTGTCGGCCACGATCAACTCGATCTCTAGGATGGATCAGCCTCGTCTTCTTCTTCCTCGTCTTTTCCACGTTCGTCTGCCTCGTCATCTTTGCCGTCCCTGCCAGCGTTGACACGGACGAGCGTCCACTCGTCGCCGACGGCATCGCTCCGCTCAATGCGACGGCCTACCTCATCAACGCGTCTCTCTCCACGTCTCTGCCGCACGGCTCGCGCTTCCTCTCGGTCCTCGCTGACGTCTGCCACCACGTAGACCGCCCCGCGTCCGTCGGCGGCACCCGTCTCCTCCTCAACGTCTCGTACGACATGCGCTTTGCCGTCGACGCGCACGTGTATTTCCAGTCCTTTGTCGGCTATACCCTCGTCCAATGCGACTGTTCGCCCGTCTGTGCGCTCTCGAGTGCGTACGCGCCCGCTCATGCCCTCACACTCGTGTCCATGCCGTGGTATCAAGACCAATTCCATCCCTTTGCAACGCCCGCCCCGCGCCGCTTTTCCTTCTCGGCCGTGCTCGACCTCCGCCACCCCGTCACGACGTCCTTCGATCGACTCAACTTTTCGCTCCTCGCGTCCTACTCGGCCGTTTACCCCGTCGTCGACGGCACCAAGCTGGCGTTCATGGGCGGCGACCTCCTCGCGCTTGTCTACTGGATCTACATCAACCGCCACGTTGCGTGGCACCGCATGCTTCCCGAGCGCCGCCTCCTCTTTGTCCTCCTCGCATGCAACGTCCTCGGCTCTGGCCCCATGATGCAGCTCCTCAAACTCGTCTTCTCGGATGCGCTGGCCTACCTCGTGTCCCAGTCGTGGGTAGTGACCCTCAATGCCGCATGGCTCCTCGGTCTCCTCATCATGATCGATCAGCAGCGACACCGGTCCTTCTCCGTCGGCCTGTGGCTCGCCCACGGCGTCCCCGCCGTCGTTGCCGTCACCTTGCGTCACCTCGCTTTTTATTTCTGCCCCGCCGCCGTCACGTCGCTTGTCGACGTCGGGCTCTCGATTGTCGCGCTCTGGATCTTCCGCGCCGTCGTCATGTCCACGCGCAACACGCTCCGTCGCCGCCCGTACGCCGCCACGCGCGCCAATCAACTCACGGCGCGCGTCCTATACATCATGTCGTACAGCGTCCCGTACGTCTACTTTTTTGCGGCGCTCGCGGCCGACCCGCTGCCTGTCGTCCACGGCTACATCGGCACGACCAAGACGCTCACGAACCTCCCGACGCAGATCGCCGTCCGCGCCGCCACATTCGTCCTCTTCCTCATCTTCCTCCCGCCCACACGCCACGAACGCAGCGCCATGGCCGCGTGCGTCGTCACGACCCGTGCGACGCAGGCCACACGCACCTTTTGCATCGAAACGGCCTGTGCGCTCTACAACCTCTCGTGTCATGCGTACTACGCGGCCCCTGGCCTCAAGCACGAGCCACTCGATATGGACATGGACAACGTCGCGCTCGCCCACGACCAAGTACGCGCACTTGCCGCGCTTTACGACGCCGCAACCGACACCCACGGCGTCGTCTTTGTCGACGACATGCACCGCATTGTCGTGGCCTTTCGCGGCACGGCAAGCACCGCCAACGCGATCACGGACCTCACGTATAATTTCGTGGCCCCAGATCTGTGGACCGACGACCACCCCGACATTCGGCTCCACGCAGGGTTTTGGGCGGCCTACTGCAGCGTCCGCGACCAGCTGCACGCCGTGCTCGGGACCCACGCCGACAAGCCATGGCACTTTACGGGCCACAGCCTCGGCGGCGCGCTCGCGACGATCGCTGCGTTCGACGCCGGCCGCCACTTTCACCGCCACGTGACCATGTACAACTACGGGTCGCCGCGCGTGGGCAACCATGCCTTTGCCAAAGTGTTTTCGCAATACGTGACGGGGTTCCGCGTCGTCAACGACGGCGACATCATCGTCGGCGGTCCCAAGCGCGCGGTTCTCTGCCTCTACTGCGTCTCGTCCCTTCGCTACAAGCACGTCGGCACGGCCGTCCTCCTCTCGGAGCGCGCCAACGGCACGTTCATCGTGGACCCCAACATCGTCGAGACGGCCTTCATTGCGCAGCTGCGCGGGAGCGGCTTTTCCCATTTCCTCTCGGCATACAAGCTGCGGCTGCAAAAGGGATTGCGGTTCGCCGCCGTCCTCGACACGGACAAGTCAAAGGCATCATCATCCGTCGAGCACACGCCCTTGCTTGATGCCGCTCTCGTGTAAATGTGAAGAGGGTATATTTGCATGTCTTTTGGGCTAGTCGTTCTCTTGGGGCTCGTCAAAGATGATGGACGGCGGGTCGGCCGCCGAGCCATAGGCCGGTTGCGTCGTGAGCATGCTTCCAATCTTCTTGAACTTGGACATCTTGAACGGCTCCTTCTCTTGCGGCTGGCTGAACATTTGCAGTCGCTTGTCCTGGCTAATCGATGCCTTCGTCTCGCGCGGCAACGGAAGCTTCCCCTTGATCTTCATGCCCGAGAGGTCGGGGTAGTCGTTCCCGTCGGTCTGGAAGTTGGTGTGTTTGGCTTGGATGAGCATTTGAATGTCCTCCGATGCACTAGGGCGATGACGACGTGAGGAGTTGCCACGTGGGCGACATGTCGTACGCTGTTTTGATGCCGTAGATCACGTCGTTTGTCGGCGTGTACGTCGATTGCTTCTTCACGGGCGCTTTTTCCCGGATGTCTGGGTGTTCGTTTGCAAACTGCCGCACGTCCTTGGCGTTGATGCATCTGCCACCACCTGCGTCATGACGACGTGCCATGCCACCACGTACCCAATTTGCAGCGCTCTTCGATTCGTTTCGACAAAGCTCCGCGTCGACTCGACCGCGGGCGACGGTGTCGCTTGCACCCATTTGCCCATGACCTGACCGGCATCTTCGGGGTCTCGGATGATGGGGAAGCCGTACACGTGCACGGCGTCTTTGGCATCCGGGAGATCGTAGGCGGGACGCTTGACGTGGCCCACTGTGTTCTTGATCATCGTGCGCCGCAGCGGCAGGTTCTTCGGCCCATTGTGCCCGCTGGACTTGGTCATATTCGACGAGAAAACGACTTCTGTGTTGCCGCTCGCCCCCGCCTAAAAATAGATCGCGAGTCGATTATCCGAACGATTATCCGGAAATTCATGCTAATTTTACAGCTCAGTGCGACGTCTCTGATTGGTCCTTGCGATTGCGTGTATCATTGGCTATTGGCCAAAGCACACGGATTCGTTGGTGTTGGTGGTGGTTGGAATTTCATTTTCACTCGGGATATCGGTTCAAGATGGCCAAGAAAGCTCCCGCCGCTGCTGCTGTGCCTAAGAAGGCCGCTGCCGCTGCGCCCGCCAAGAAGGCGGCGCCTGCGAAGAAGGTCGCTGCCAAAAAGGCCGAAGAGCCTGTAAAGAAGGTGGTTGCCAAGAAGACGGCCGCTCCTGCTAAGGAGGCCAAGGCCGCCGCGGAACCCAAGAAGGAAACAAAGGCTGCTGCGGAGCCCAAGAAGGAAACTAAGGCCGCTGCGCCCAAGAAGGAAACGAAGGCTGCTGCGGCTCCTGCGAAGAAGGAAGCCGAAGCCAAGGTGGCTGCCAAGAAGGAAGCTGAACCCAAGAAGGCCGATGCGCCTGCCAAGAAGCCGGCGGCCAAGAAGGCTGCACCTTCCAAGAAGGAAGCAGGCAAGAAGGGAAACAAGAAGAGCATTGAACAACAGTTGGCCAAGTTGCAGGGCGCTGAATGGGATTCGGATGAAGAAGATTTGATGGAAGCCGCGGCCGCCGTGGCCAAGCAACAACCCGAGATCAACTTTGAATCGAACGTTGACTTTGTCGAGCTCACGAAGAAGACCAAACAAAACCTGTCCTCCAAGACCAAGGGCACCGCCGCCACGGAGGCCGCGACTGCGCCGTCGAGCACGATCTTCATCGGTCGCATCCCGCACGGTTTCTACGAAAAGCAAATGAAGGGGTTCTTTAGCCAATTCGGCGAAATCAAGCGCCTCAAGGTCTCGCGCAACAAAAAATCGGGCAAGTCCAAGCACTATGCATTTGTTGAGTTTGAGGAACCCGACATCGCCCGCGTCGTCGCCGACACGATGAACGGATACAGACTCTTTGACAAATCGCTCAAGTGCGGCGTTGTCCCGCTCGACAAGTGCCACGAGCGCATGTTCATCGGCGCGAACCGCACGTTCCGCCCCGTGCCGTACCGCAAGATTGCGATCCGCGAACACAACGCCGCCAAGACGTACGAACAACAGGAAGCTGCGAACGCGCGACTGCTGACCAAGGAAGAGACCAAGCGCAACAAGCTCAAAACACTCGGCATCGACTACGAATTCGACGGCTACGCGGCCACGGCCCCCGCGAAGGCGTCGCACGTCACATTTTAAGTATGGTAATTCTAGAAGTAACACGTTATGTATATACTGCGGTGGTATACACCGTCGCGCGCACGACTGCGGTTGAGTTATACGAGCACAAAGATCGAAGTGCTTGACGGGGTTGGTCAGAGCGATATTGCATCTTCCTTGTCAAGGCAAAGAGGAGTGTGTGTTCGTTTGGCGGATGACGCAAAGCAAACGTGCACGGTTGCTTACACCCAAAACCGTCGTAAGTGAAATGGAAGGGCGCAATTACGTCGCCGAGCTCACGCGGCTCTTCGAGGAAGACCCCGAGATGTACGTGACCGCGGCGTGGACTCTGCGTATTGTCATGTGTAGAGATGAGATCGGCATGGTCTACCTCGAAGAAGAGGGCGAAGCATTCGTGCTCGCCGACCACAAGCTCGGCATCTGCATGACGAAGGTCCCAGCGATCCACGGGCAGTCCAAGCACGCCTTCTTTGAGGCCGCGAAAGCCAAGGACCACGACGACACAATTCTTGCGACCACACGCGCCATGCTGCTTGTGTGTGCAGACTTTTACACGGCATGGAACGCTCGGTACGTAGGATCCTCCCTCGATCATTCCAACCCAACCCAACCTAGGAAGTCTCTCATTACGTCAGGACGTCTGCGGGCCGAAGACGAAATCAAATTTACGAGCCTCGTCTTGACGCAGCACGCTAAGAGCATTGATACATGGGCCCATCGGTACGTCGCTTGCCCCATGAGGCCCGCTCCTGCACCGTCGATGTTTCAGGCGATGGGTCGTGCAGCGCTTCCTCCCTCAAGTAGACGATCGTGCGTTGCCATGTCCATGTACCGAAACTCATGTTTGCATGTTCACAGGCGCGGCTTTCTTGGCAGATGAACTGACACTCTGTGCCAAGCTGTGCGAACAGTACCCTCGCAATTACTTTGCCTGGTCGTATCGCTTCTTTGTTGGCCGGCTGCTCGCGCCGCCCGCCGTACGGTCGCTGCGACCGTCATTGTCGTGTGACCGGATCCCCTAGCTGGCCATTGAACTGGATGCAAACCGCGCATGGTGCACGCAGCATGTCTCCGACCACTCGGCCTGGAGCTACCGCCTCCGCCTCCTCCCGCTATCCCACGTCTCTCTCCTCCACGACGAACTGCCCTTCGTCGCGCGCTTGCTCGACCTCTACCCCGACCGCGAGGCCTTATGGTGTCATCGCCGCGGCGTCCTTCAAGCCATCGCCGCGGATGCACCCCCGCCATCCTCGCCGTTCGATGGTGTCGATGGACCTGCTTCGCCAGTGTCACGAATCGCCGAACGACTCTCCTTGGACGCTCTTGTCCACCACGAGTTGCATTTTGCCGGTGCCTTTGACACGCATTACGCCCTTCGCTACATGGTCTTTTGCTTGGAATTGGTATTGTCACCCTCCGTTTTGGAGTTGATCTCGGCGTAGGTACTCAAGAGCGTGGCTGTGCCGCCGCCCGCCGTACACGCGCGGCGCAACGCCCTCTGCCAACAGTTGGAGTCCAAGGACGCCATCCGCGCGGCCTTTTGGACCAATCGGCAGAACCACGTTTAACGCGAGGCGTAATACGCGGCCATGGCCTTGGCGCGCTTTAGCCGCGCAGCCTGGGCGGACGTCCTGCCGTTGTCGCCGTCCGAATCATCCGCGCTCTAGATGCATGTGAAAGAAATGTGCAAAGGATGAAAAAATGTACTTCGTAGTCGGCGGCCACCAAAGATGGCTTGGGGGTGTCGTCGAGAGACGCAAGCAGCGACACAAGGGAGAGGTCATCGCGAAGAAAACAGTAGTACGCATGGAGGGGATGTGCGGACGAAAGAAATGCAAATTGAGGCGATGAGACCAACTTTGCCTACACGCATGCAATATCATGCAACCGTGGAGTACCAAGGTCGTACCTTGAGGAGGAATTCGAGCTGCCGATGCCCGCGCACGCTCTTCGCGGTCGACGCGATTACGCGGTGCTCTTGGACAGTCATGGGCTACACAAGCATGATTGTTGCATGTGGGATGGTGGGAAATGTACTTTGTCTAGCGGTGAAGGAATCGAAAAGGAGGCACGGAATGGACGATCGTTCGCGTGCCGCACCTGCGCGGCGGCGGTCTCCCCAGCGTAGTCGAAAGGGAATCGATTGGGTTCGACTCTCTCCTCGACGTCGTCTTCCTCGGGCGAGTTCACTTCCTTGGGGTAATAGTCACGATATCGTATCGCGTCCAATGTTGCTTTCACAGCGACCTCCGCGTCTGTCGGTACCGCTTTCTTCTTCAATTGCCGGAAGTGGGTTCTGTCTGTGAGAAGGTTGCGTGCGTCGAATCGGTCCAGCCGCAGATCGGTGTCGCCGTTGAATGAAATCAAATGCTTTTCCTGGTGCAGGTTCCATGCGGTGTCGTCGTCGATAAAGATTGTACACAGTTGCGACTGGTTCACGCCGTCGTCGTTGGCGCTGACGTTTGCGTCTTGGTGCATTTGAAATGTCAAAGTGTACTTTACCGAGTGGCATATACTTTGTTGAACACTTATGATTCTCCAAAACGCGCGAAGCATGGGAATCAAGTTGGCCGCCGAGGTAGGGGCCTTGGTGTCGTCCATGGTCGAGCCCATCTCAATGTAGTACGAGGAAATAATCCAACAGCTACGGATTCAATTGCACGATACAAGGAACATGCAATTCCGCGCAGAACAGACTGTGTTCCGCCTTCAGCAACAATTGAACAGTCGTGAGGCACCACGAGAGGACGATGCTGTCGACGCCAAGCCGCCGCGCGAAGATGACGATGTGGCCAATCAAGTACATCACATTCCATCTTTCGTCGCATGATATGAGCGTTCCATAGATTCGCATGTGCATCGAGGACATGCGGGCCTTGGCCAACGGGGACGTTGCGCACCAGTTGAACAAAACGATATGCCGCATGGAGCTGTTGGAACACACAGTCGTGGCATCCCACCGCCAATTCAAAGATATCCTTTTTCCATGCGTGATGATGTACGGCCAATGTTGTTCCCTTGACGAACACACAGAAGATCTCCCGCCTGGAAGGTCAATGTCTCGACCTTGAGACCTCCGCGAAGCATCAGCCAAGTCGGCGAGACTTCAAGGTACCCGTGAAAATCACAACCGATGTCTCCATCGCAGCACCTAGCTTTGCCAAATGCAAAACGACATGTTGCAGAAGGAGCTCGACGTACTTCGGGCGACTTCCCTGGCAACGCGCGCCGCGAAAGCATCGACAAAAACGCCACTTCCTTCTCCTTCCGACAAAGCTGCATCGGAGCCGCTCGAGTCAGCGATACCCGCCATGCGACGCGACAAGCTCCTCCGTCACCTCCGTGCCATCGAGAAGGTTGGCGACACACCACATTTGGTCCTGGACCTCCCAGAGGGTGTCGTCGAGCTTTCAAACGAAGTGCGGCAGCGTGTTGGGCTCATCTGCATCGACATTGTTGCTCGTGCATGCGTCCGCTTCAACGTGCTGTCCGTGATTGATCTCCCCGCGCATCTCAAGCACGTGCGCCGGCTCTCGCGCAGCGTGCCCATGCTCTTTGCGTTTGTCGAGGGCGTGCAAGCCGTGGCCGACGTCGGCGACGTACGACATGCATCTCGCCTATTTTTGATTGAATTGGAGGATGGTAGAAACAAAAGCCCGCGACCCCGCGCGACGCTTCCGCCCCGAGTCCAAACAGCGCCTCGTTGGAGACGGTATGTCGCCGCGACTGTGTGGAATTCGTTCACGTTGTTTGCCAGCTCAAAGACCGCCTCTCGTTTATGGTGCACGATTACGTGGCATTGCAGCAGCACTTGGCGCCACCTGGTCGCACCATCCACCTTGTTCTCACGAAATGCATGCTTGCTGTCCACGTCCAGCGCTTGGACGACCTCGTGCCCACGATCACGGTATTCATTTGCCCAACGGCTTGTCCGCACCAACATCCGTAGGACCTCGTGGCGGTGACAGCCACCCACCGAAACTTTGTCGACGATTTGCGGCAGCTCCTTGGCCTCTCCGCCGACGCAACACGGACAGAGATACTAAATATCCTGCGCCAGTACCTCCAAGCAACATTGGGGCTGCAGGGAGTGATTGACTCGTAAGATTATTAAATATCCCGCACCGAATTTGCCAACTGGACGAACGAGATGTTCTTGAAACGATCTTCAGGCGCGGCCACAACGCGCTGCTTCTTTTTGGGCGGGAGCATCAAATCTTTCTTCGGATCGATGGGGCGCGCCATCGCAATCTTTTCTCTCTTTGGTGGGAGGAGAAAGTCCTTCTCAACATGGCGCACCTCCTTTGCCTTGGTAGCTTCTTTCGGTGTTGGCAATCGACCCTCGTCCTTCAAATCCTTGGACTCGTTCGTCGCAGATCTCTTCCCGAAAGCCTCTTTGTCTGTCTCAATCTTGTGTTCTCTTTGAGGCCGAACATGGTGTTTCTTCTTGCCGACGACACTTTTTGATTCGACTGCTTCCAACGGCACTTCCTCTGTCTTCACGGCAACCGCATCTGAGGACGAGACGTCGTCATCAAGCGGAGCGAGTGGCGTCTCTTCATGCACTGGCGGGGTCGGAACGGCCACTGGGCGTCGCCCTGCTTCCTCGAGAACCTCATTCGGTTCAAAGAGCGACAGCGCCATGTCTTCAAAGAGCGGGATTTGGGAGTCGGGCGTCAACTGAGGCTGGATGTGCTCGACGTACAAATTTGTGACCCCCGGGACGTCGACCACTGCCCATTCAACCGTCCACACGGCGTGCGACTTGTTCATCTTGAAAGGTGCCATCCACGGAAACGCAAACAAGGCATAGTGGCTCAGCTTTTGGCGCGGGAGGTAAAACTTGCGGCGGAATCGGTTTGTGGCCTCGATCCACGGCGCCGCGCCATTGGTGTAGTGCTTCTGCACCCACACACAAAAGAGGATCGAGGTGAGGCGGGCCAATTCGCGGTTGCCGTCGCGACTCACGAGCAGTTGTGTCTGCTCGGCGTCGTTGTTGACGGTGAGGACACGGTTACAGTAAAATTGGAGCATGGGCTTCAGCGTCACCGACCCGTGCCACTCGACGCCGTATTGAGCGCAAAACGACTTTGTGGCCGCGTAGAATGAGCAACCCTTTGGGTATTGGTGGATAAAATACTCGCAAAAGCGCAGACAGAAGGCAAACGTGTACGCGAAATCCTTCTCGCGCACGTCGCTCAAGTTGAACGTGCCGTTCGGAAGAACCTGCAGCGGGTGAACGTGGACAGTATCGCCCGCGATTTTCAGCATGCCCTTCGAATAGCGTTTGAGGCCCTCCTTTGTGATTTTGCATGACTTGAAGCCCGGATGTTGCTCGAGGAATTGCTTCAACAACGACACCAAATTGCCAGTGGTCGTCTCGTTCTTCCGAAGGAATCGAATGAATGCGATGGCTGCGCGCATTCGGAGTTTCACAATCGCCCTTGCTTTGGCCAATTCTGCTTTCGTCTTCGGAACGGCCTTTGCAGTTGGTTTTTGCAACGGGGCTGAGGAAGAAGAGCTCGTCTTGCTTGTTTTGCCAGAAGCCTCGTTCTTGGGGGTATTTGACGCTTGGGCTTGGGGTGTTATCTTCTCAGCATGCATAACTTGACTACCAACAACGTTTACGTGGGGAATTTGGAAAGTTCCGACGTGGAGGCTCTTCGCTGGTGGCCTGTCATCGCGCGAAAGCGCCTTCGCGCTGCTGGTGCTGCGTCCCATCTCTCGCGTGTGCCCTTGTTTGAAATTTCAATTGTGATTGACCAACGCGTTGTGATTGGTGGAAGTCAATCATGATATCCTTTCATTGGATGGAGTAATCTGAACACGTTGATAATTGGCTGAATATAATTTCTGCTTTCACCCGAAAATAGTGTTTTTTTGTGTCTGTCACGTGGAAGTTCCCCCGAGAAGCATCCCCGCAAGCGAATTTCACGACGACGAAGTTGCGCACTAACAGCACGCAGTGAAGCTGACGCGCATCCTGCGAGCATTTGCTTGAGAGCATAAAGCAACATGGGGTTATCGTCGAGGAGTTGAATTATATAGGCGGTTGTCTTCTTGCGATTAACCTGGCAGGTTTGTTCAGGGGGGGCATCACTGCAAGTGGATTGAACATGAGTGTGGGTTTTGTGGGAAAGGAAGTATCGATTCTGAGAGGTGAACCCCAGAGAAGGGAGTTCTACGGTGGCATTCATACAATCGGAAGACAGAACTCCTTCGGTATCAATATATTCCACACGAACGTGTTTGCTCACACCGACGAAGGATGTCCGATATCCTTCCCTGCGCACTGTGGTCGCAGGTTTCCCCGTATTGCATGGCCAAGGTACCATTTCATGATGTTTTGCAGGTTTTCTTTGAACTTGAAGGAGGTGCCATTTTCTCGACCAATGAAAACGCTGAATGGTACCAGGCCGATGATCGCCATGTCATTCAGCAAGTTGAGATGTCGTGCGGACCCCAGAGTGCGATCGTGTTCTCCCTGGGTCTTTTGACCGGCACAGGGACTACCTTGTAAGTTTCTTCCCTCCTTCCGTTCCCAATTTTGACTCCATTGCACGCAGGATGTCCAAGGTAATGTATGATATCGACGCAGTTGGGCTCGATGGCGAAACGCGCAAATTCGAAAAGCCCATCTTTCAAACTCTCCTCATGTTCGCTGCCATGGTGTTTGCTCTGCCAATTCAATGGTTGTACCATTGGCACTTGGAACGTCAATGGGAAACGAATGGTGGCAAGTCGAGTGGTGGTATGTTCCCCATGTTGTTGGTTTTCGAATCTCATCGACTGCAATGTAGTGAAGCGACCCACGCGTATTCCCATCCGCACGTACTTCATATTGGCGCTGCCCGCTGCGTTCGACTTAATCGGAACATATTTGGCTAACCTTGGGCTTCTCTATGTTACCGTGAGCGTATTCCAGCTCATGAAATGCACCGTCATTATCTTTGTTGCCATCTTGAAAGTGCTTGTTTTGGGCGATCACTTGAAGAGATACATGTGGATTGGCATTGGTATGAATACAGCCGCCGCCCTCATGGTTGGGTTTTCAAGCTTCCAAGACACTGAGGAACAATTGAACAACAACGACAACCCAGGTCTCGGCATTGCCATGATTGTCCTCAGTTGCTTTGTGCAATCGGCGCAATATGTCTTCGAAGAAAAACTCATGGGCGATGGCATCGACACAGCACCGCCGTTGATTGTCGTCGGCATGGAAGGTCTCTGGGGTCTCCTCATGACGTTGCTTATTGTCTACCCCGTCGCCTACTTTATCCCAGGAAGTGACCTTGGCTCGTACGAACGCATCGATGACGCATGGTTTATGCTTGCGGGCAATCAGACTGCTCAGATCGCCGCCGCCATCTTCCTTGTCGTGATCCTCGGCTACAATGTTTTTGCCGTGTTTGTCACGTATCTCCTCAACTCGATTTGGCACGCCATTTTGGACAACTTCCGCCCCATCACAGTTTGGGGCACAGACTTGCTCTTGTTTTACGTCTTCACGCCCAAGACGTTTGGCGAAGCATGGACCTCGTGGAGCTACTTGGAATTGGGCGGCATGATCACCCTCCTCCTTGGCACGGCGGTGTACAATGGCACCATCGAATTGCCAGGACATTCGTACGACGAACCAATGGAGCTCTCATCCACGCCCATCCGTACTCCTGTTGCCATGGCCTCGTCATCGCTTTCCCGAAGCCCGCTCTTAACGAAGAATGCGTTCAAGGGCGCGGAAGCCGCGCGCCGAACGCCCGACCCGGCCGACCGCGAACGTGTGCGCAAGGAGTACATGACCGAGTTTCAAGGTCGCAGCAACGACGAGAAGAACCCCAACAGCGCTCGTCGGCGTCTCGATCCCGCGGGCCACAACTACGGCTCGATGGACACGTAGAGGTATTACTAATATGCATCCACGTTCTATGTTGGACTGCGCATGGCTTCTGCAGCAACGACACCCGACGCCAGTCTCCGATGCTGTTAAAGGCGGTGACAAGCACTCAACCGCACTCAAGCTCTTGTGGTTGCGTGCAGTGGCGGCGACAAGCCCTTGTCTGTCGACACAACGCCGCGCCAAAGCATCCTTCCAAGCGGTTTCATCCGCCGTTGCCCAATCTGTGTCAAATCTTCCGCGACGCCGTTGGGCTGTTGGGCTCTCCACCCGTCATTGAAATATGGAACCCTCGTGCAAAGATATTGTCAGAGATTCCTCGCACTTCGTGTCCGTTTCGCCCCTACTTCAATATGTGCCGACGAAGAGAAGGGACCCCCCACCCCCGGGTGGTCTCTATTTCGCTGACCTGGTTTTATACTAAAACGTACTTCAACGCAGTGAATCGATTCCAGACAATAATCGCGTCGCAGAACGTCGGCGACGTCGGCCGATGTGCATCGACGTTCTTGCGACCCACACGCTCAGTTGCTTCTTCCACCCGCGGGCTTGACCAATATGGCATATATCTTCGTATCTGCTTCATGCCCCACCGCACGGTGCGGTGCTGGATGCGTTCGTTCCTACGTGCACATCGAAGCACCGCTGGCGTTATTACCTCACTGCAAACTCAATCTCGTGAGGGCACGACAACAACGTTTTATAGGTTTTACACCGTCCCGCCACATCAACACTGCAGCGTTCGGTTCGAAACACCAACGCCCTCTCCTCAAGTCCGAAATTTCTGGAATGCTGCGTTGCAACTTCGACTTCGAAGGGTATTCCACGCCAACCATGTCAAGGCTGCCCTCATCAAACTTTAATTGCACCGCCGATTGGCTGGAAATTAATTTCTGAATCTCCAAGTCACTTGTGATTGGACAACTATATTTCTTTCATCCAATGAAGAAGCGTGTACCCCACGTTGCACGCCGTCGTAGCTTGATGCGGCAAGCTTCCTCGGATTTACGAAGTCCGAAGTACATCTCGAGCACTGTCAAAACCAAGGTAGAGTTGCTGCGGGTATTTTGCCGCTCGTCGCTGCGCTTGGTTCAAAGCACCATCATTGCGGTGAAGAAGGCGTCTGTGGGACTTGCCGCCGCGCGAAGGCAAGCCCCATGCATCTCCTCTGGTATCAACTGATACCTCCACGAGTGAACTTTCATCGAAAAAGATCCCATGCACTTGAACAATCCCCACACAGAGTACCGTGTACCTGCGCTGTGGGATCTGACGTAATGATGCTGAGGGGGGTAACAAATAAATTTCGAATCTTGGCCCGGGGGTGGGGGCCCCCCAGTGGCGCCATCCAGACCAACAATAAAAAGAACGATCCACGGCCCTATAGGAGCTTAGTATGGCGATGGAATAATAATATTTGGAGGGAGATATTTATTAATTTTCGGAGAATTGCTGGAAGGCACATACGTTAAATATCTTACGTGTTCCCATATTTCCATTTCGAAGCCGCAGTCACCTTCGCGGCGAAGAAGCGGCAAGTGACTTTCGTCAAGTACATTTCCTTCTCGTACTTGTCACTTTCTGCGTGTATCTTGTGTGCACGTTGTCTTGATTGATCCGTCCGTGTGTCGTGCCTGGATCGAGTTCCGTTTGTGTATATCATACCAGTGGTGTTTGCCTCGTCCCTGAAGCAGATTTCCCAGTCCCAGAATCTTGAGGGAATCTACCAGGAATAGCCACACAAGTCACACAATATGATGCTCGGCATGTATGCAGAAGATCCTTTGGCCAAGCAGAGCCAGCATCGCCAGCAAGCGCAGGCGCATGTTCAAACCAAAAACCTTGGTGCCGACTCCGCGGTTGACGTCCTTGATGGCGATTTGACTTGGTTTACGGAAGGCGGCAGCCTTCGAATGGAAGAGTTTAGCAACGACATCGACTGGGTGCATGAAGAATTGGACCAGTCTTTGCATTTGCAATGCGCCCACGGGGACAGCGAAGACTTGTTTGCCCGCGAATTTTCTCCCTATGCACCGCCTTCAGCAGTTATTTCGTTAGAAGCTGCATCGCAGCACCATCCTACTGCATCAGGTATGTTTTTGCTCTTCTTTTGGATATGCATGCTGATTCTTGCGCAGATGGACTACCGCTATCCGGTGATTTGCGAGCTTGCGACGCAACCGAGAAGCTGCTGATGAGTTTTGATACGATGAGTTACACGACGCCATCACCTGTGGGTTCCCCTCGGCATCGGGATGAAGACCTGTTGACGGAAGATACCATGGACGACGACATGGATGACGACGATGAAGATGACGACGATGACGACGAGGCCTCCATGGACACCGCCACTTCTATTCTCATTCCTTCTGCCGTCTCTGACCTCGAATCACACATTCACGGTTTGATGTTGATGCCACCCCTGAAGTCGCCGACTTCAACTTCCCCGTCGAAGTCTTCGGACAAGGTGATCACCGATGGAAAATTCAAAAAAATGTTCGAGCCCATTGTGCACCAGCGGACAATCGGTGCGTACACGCCGACAGCACGGAAACTGCGACTGGAGAAATTCCACGAGAAGCGCAAGAAGCGCATTTGGAAGAAGAGCATCAAGTATGATTGTCGGAAGAAGCTCGCGGACGATCGACCGCGCATCAAGGGCCGCTTTGTGCGCGTACTCGAGAACTTGGTGAAATCGGAAGATGACAAGTTGGACGAAGTCAACTCGCTGGCGCTGAGTATGGGCCTGCCCGTTGTTTCATCCCCTACGGCGATTGCCTCGGCGCCTGCCACGACAATGACAACAACGACCCCTGCGACCTCTCTCGCCGGCGTCGTTCCCGCGGCCATCGTCATCGGCGGATGCGACGTGACCCCGCCGCAAGGCAACAGCCCGCTGTCAGCAACGTCAACGCTGAGCCCAACGGTCAACTCGATTCACTTTGGGAGTTTTGGTAGCTTTCCGTCGCCCGTCGTCATGGTCAAGTTGGAGCCACCGGCATTTCCGTTGGTCGGCCGCGCCATTTTAGGATAATATAAAAAACACACCACCGCCGCCGCCGCGCCGCGCGATGCCGGGAGCACGTGCGTGTGGCTGGCTGGCCATTAGTCGTATCATAGGAACACACAACAGACACGGTTTGGGGATTATAATACAAAAGACCGCAACCTCAATTGAGTTGAAATTCCAGCGTCTGCAGCACTGGGGTGAGCGCGCGGACGCGTTGAGTGACGAGCGACGTGAAGGTCTCGGACCGCCGGAAGAATTGGGCTTCGTCGGGGTAGAGTGCCTGCGCGGTTGTGGGGATCTTGACCACATCAACCATGAAATGAATAATCTTGTGGTAACGCCGCTGGCGGCAATTTTGCGCGAGTCGCGAAACATCCATGTACTACAATATCGATATGAGCTTCGTTGAAAAAAGAAACGCTTGGGAAAATCACAATACATACGTCAGGGTGATGGGGCATGTCTTTCAAAATATTGACAAGTGTTGGCCCGAACTGCTCTGTCGTCGCGATTTCCTTCACCACATAATACAATTCCGCATTGAATGCCGAGAGCGGGTCGGCAAGCTGGGCCGCCCGATTTAAATCGTTGTTGCTGCCATGTCCAACCGATGGAAGAGACCGGCTTGACGGTTGTATCATACTGGGCATGCGCAAGGAACTTCTGTGGTGCATGGGCTGCTGGTTGGCCTGATAGAGCAAGGAGGGGCGGTGCTGCGGAGACTGGTGCTGCACCGACGGTAATCGGGGTTGTGTCGGTAGGGGGCGCCAACCCTCGTCTTCCGCCGAGCGCTTCCGCCTTGCAGATGCATAAACAATTGGTGGTTGAGCGGCTGGATGTGCGTGCCGCGTGGGAATTGTAGACATTGACTGCTTCTGCATGTGGGTGGCGGCGCTGCCCTCGTCGTCCGAGCCGGTCAGATCCAGAACTTCTGGGTGATCGTTTGCAGATGAAGGACGAAGCGGGTGTCTCGCGGATGGTAGCGAAGACTCCGCGGAGCGAGGAAAAGGAAATTTTCGGGCGACCAGTGGGTCCGAAGACGTCGGAAGAGGGGGCATGTGTGGCGTGGCGACGACTCGCGCAAAATTGTTCATTTGTGGATTTGGTTTCGAGAACGGCATCAACTTCCGGCGGCGTGCTGTCTCATTGGGGGATGCAGTTTCGTATTGCGGGGCATTTCCATTCACGCGAAGCGACGGACTTGAGGTCGTGGAGAGGATTGGTGTGCGGACGGGAGATGCGGGAAGAAGCAAAGGGAGCAAAGCTTCGCGCGTCAAATCTTCAGAGTCACCGTCGTTGTAGAGAATGTGGAATTGCTCGCCATAGTCTTGCGACTCCCAGCGGCTTGTGACGCTTCCATAATACCAGCCAAATCCATCGAAAAATTTCTTCACTTTCCGTCCCACGAGGTCACCATGCGATGTTGATTCCTCAACCATAGGTGTCACTTTTGGAGTCGAAATCGCAGAGCTGGGGGGTGACTCGTCCTTGACTTTGGACGTCTCGGTCGGGTGTGCGGTCGGCAAGTCCCGAGGGATATCTTGCGACAACGAGGGCAATTTTCGGCTCTGAAACGAAGGGTCGTCTTTCTTCATGATGGGGGAGACAAGGTGAGGAGACGGACGGGACGCCAATGTATTTGAAAACGATTTGGGCACGAAATCGTCCACCTTCAACTCGACGCTTCCTGGTGACGCCCGCGCCGTCGACGCAACATTTTGCTGTGGATCTCCGACCTTCGTACCCGCTGACCCGAACAGATTGTGGCGAAAGGGAGGCTCTTCTTGGGCGTATACCCTCATTGTGTTGTGGTATTGCATGAGGCGAGAACGCTCCAAGGGGACGGTCAAGGTGGCCGCCGGTGCTGAATGCGAATCTGGCATGTGCGGCCGCATAATCGTACGGATAATCCAACGTCCGCTTGAAGAAAGAGGAGGAACAACCGCGACCACAACGAGATCGCTTCTACATAAACGCATCTTTACAGTCTACCGTTGAGCACAGGCCATTTCTTTCTGTTATTTGATTGGCTGGGAGATCGATATTTTGTGTCAAATACAGTGAAATTTAGTATCAAACATTGTTTATATGTATATTTGTATGGAAACATTTTTCTTATGATGAGCTATTTTGATATTTTTCGGCTTTCGACCTCAAATATTCTGTGCTGAAAGCAGTACTATGAAGATTGTCAACCGACTGAGCTGAATTTTTGCTCTAGAATTCAATATTATAATCTTTATATTTGTATGTCGTGTCGTCCGCCCTAATTTGTTGAATTTTATAGATCGTTGTGAAATTGTTGACTGTGACACAACGCCCGACATCTGACCAGGGAAGGTCGCGGGACTATCGTATTTTTCGTTCAACCAAGGAGGAACAACGGTGCGTATTCGACCCATTGTCGTCGACTAAGGATGAGTGCCGGAAGCTGGTCCGTGTCGCGACCCCGTGTTGTTAGAACTTCCGTTAAATTGGAATTAACCTTCCACGTATTAGATTTAGCAGTGTGTGAAACTCTGTAACTGTTGGAGCCAACAAGCGAATCAGGACTGACTAATTCGACAGCCCTGATGTGATTCCTGATGTGTCGGAAAGTGATTCAATGAACGATGTTAATAATGAATGGTCAGACCAGCATGCAAGTTCTCTTCCATATCATCGACGGGGCAAGCTACAACATGCAACAAGAATGCGTCGCATGGGGGTTCTCGTTATGGGAAAGAAAGAATACACGCAGAAAAACCTCAGGAATAAAAACATAAACTTAGTTGTGAGTAGCACGGACGTCACAGCAAGGGTTCGGGTTACTCACTGGCTCCATGGGGTGAAACATTGAGGTCGTGAATCATAACTTACTGTCATATGGGTCACCACAGCTGGTCACCAATTTGTCGTATTACGCGATCACGGATGGCACGGCGGACATGCACGGCGGGACGACGCTCCGTCTCGACTTTTCGCCCACAACCAAGCACAATCGTCCGTAATGCATACAGTTCGTCTATTCCCCTTAGTTCTCTTGTCTAAAAATGCCATAAATGTGGTTAGCAATATCGTCAACCGCTCTCTGCGCAGCGGGCACAAGGTCGGGGTAAATCAAAAAGCCGTGGGTAAGTCCAGGGAGGACTTTGAGCTTGGCTTCGACGTTGAGGTTGTTGAGACGCGTATAAAAGTCGACGCTGTCGTCCAAGAGGGGGTCGGTGTCCCCCACTAGAAGCGTTGTGGGTGGGAAGCGCTTGAGGAGGCTGTCGTCAGCGAGACCGACAGCCACGAGGGGGTCGCTCATCTTGGGGTTCTTGTACTGGTCGTCGTTGTGGGGGTAGTATGAATTGAGCGCCAGCTCGAGGATGCCGCGAGGCAAGACCGGGTCGCTCTGATGCAGAAAGCGCGACGGCGACGGCGAAAAGTTGCACGTGAGGGCGGGGTGGACCAAGACGAGGCCTTTTGGCAGCACGACGCGATCTTGGATGCACTTCAAGCACAGTGCCGCCGCCAAGTTGCCGCCTACCTCACGAGTTCAGGAATCAAAGACGACCATGTGACAGACCTGCACTTTCGCCAAACATAGCGACACTCGAGGGGACAAACCCCAACCCGCCTTGGAGAACCCACTTGTACACGGTGAAGCATTGGTTCAGCGGCACGGGGTACTTGGCCTCGGGGGAGAGTGAGTAATCCACGTAAACGATGACGGCGCCAAGCTCAACGGCCCACGCGCTCAAGTTGACAATGTCCTTGGCCCAAAAGCGGCCAAAGAACCCCCCGCCGTGAATGTAAAAGAGCACGGGCGTGGACGTGGGCAGGCCGAGGGTTTGCATCTTGGCCGAGCAGCGCACCGTCGCCTGTTCCCACGAGCCCTGTTTGACGCTCGCGATGGGGCGACAGCTGAAGATGCGCACGCCAATGTCCGAGTCCTTCCGGCGGTACGGTCCCGCCGCCTGGCCGTCTTCCTTGACGAAGATTTCCGTCCGCACGGCGAGCGTCGGCGACTGCAGCTCGGCCACGCGCACGGCCAACCACGACTCACCAAAGATGTTCCACGCCATGCGGATGACCTCGATCTCGGGGCTGTCCATGCACACACGGGTGGCGAGCGCAGCCGCTTTGCGGTGGCGGATTGCGTAGTACGGCAGGAGAAAGTTGACAAGGTAAGGCCCGATGGCCGGGTACCACGAGCCAAGAAACCATTTTGTCGTGTAGCTGGACGCGCACATGACGTAGCTGCCCGTCTTGAAAAGCTTCATGCCGAGGGGTTCGTGGGAACGATCGTAATATTCGCCGGGAAGTGGCACGCGCTCGACGAGGAGAGACGTCGCCGACTTGAGGTTGTCGTTGATGTCGGCTTCGACGGGGGCGTCGATCAAGAGGCGCGTTGAGGCCGAGCGAGAAAGCCGCGTGCGGTCCAAAACGTGTTCGCAAAGGAGGAAGAGGCGCAGGGTGAGCGACACGCGCGAATGGTGAACTTTGATCTTCCGCAACGTAGAAAACCTACACAAATGAAACTTGAGGGCGGTGGTGGGGCGGATCGACAGCACCGGTAGTAAAAGCGCCAGACGTAGTCGTAGCACACTAGCACGAAGACGCCGTATTGCACTTGCTTGAACGATGGCCGGAGAAGATTGAAGATGGAGCGAAACGAGAGTTTGTCGACGAAGCGGCGCCGGGTGACCCAGATCGCCAATGCCAGCAGCGTGAACGGCGTGAACGACCACCGGTTTTCCCAGTACGGATCGTAGTTCTCAGAGAGGCTGAGCAAGACTTGCTTCGTATCCGTGACGGACACGATTACTTGCCGCAACAAGGACGCGACGCCGCCTGCGAGAATCGTGTGCCGTTTCTCCGTCGGGATGAGGGGAATGATGTCCTTGAGCGCCTGCTTGTTGCGATAATCAATTTGAGGATCGCATATGATCTCGTCCTTGATGAAACTGAAGAGAACTCGCTCAAAGCACGCAACGGTGAGGGACAAGTGCCGCAGCTCGCGCCCCACTTGACTGCACGTGTGGTCCTTGATGATCCGACGAAGCACCTATTGCATCCATGAAGCAGCCATTCACTCGCCCATGGGAATGCTAGATACCTGAATCGTAGAGAGAATTGTTGTTGATGTCTCAACGAGAAGAGCGACATCGTCGCACAGATCGTTTCCTTGTCCGAGGTTGGCAGGACTTGTGTTCCCTGGATTCACGGGGACCATATGCCCCATGAGCAACACCGTGCTCTTGGACTTGCTCATGGTGCTCGCCACATCTTCGCATGGAGTCGTCGTCGTTGCAGGCATGTCGTTCTCGCTCAAAGCAATCGACTCTTCGTCGTCGGGTGGACTCGGCTCCTCGACAAAATCTTCACGAACCACAAAAGTATCTTGCCAAGTCCTACGAACTTACGAGACTAGTCGACGAATCTAGTCGTGTAAACTCGTACTTACCTTTGAGAGTATCTTTATTCGCCATGCATTCTGCAAAGTACGATTGAAGTTGAAGTTTGGCAGCCTCTCTTTTTCTCCAATTGGCCGAAATGATCAGATCGCCTTCGTCAACATTCAACGACGGCTCTGACGTGGCCTTGTCATAGGACGTATCCATGACAAATTTCATGCGCGTTTCTTGCCCATGAACATTTTTGCTTGGACGATGCATGCCACGTGAGGGGGTGAAAGCTGCTGGCTGCAGCTTGATATACCGGGTATGTTCAATGTAAAGGTGTGCACTGCATCTATTCCTGACCAATGAAGTTTTCGTCGCTCACGCAGAGCCATCTACTTCGAGATTGTCAAAGGAATCCATGGGATCGTCATCGACATCCTCTTCACCATCTACATCATGGAGATATGCAGCTGGACATAATCCCAAAACAAGTCGACAATGCTTGCGTGAAAACCCTTCAGTGGGATGGGGCGAGTTGCGTAGTGTTAAATGCTTCAGCAACATGGTTTTCGACAGACGAGGGGGAAGGCATGGTATCAGTTTTGAATGAGTTTGAACGATTGTCTTGTTTTGTGGTTCCTCTCACCCCAGCCGCTCCACATGAGTTCGTGCTAGCCCAACACAAGAGGCGCCAAGTGCTTGAACTGAGCTCCACGAGATGCGTCGGCCAGAGCCATCTAAGAGACTTTGGCAAAACCAACAACGTTTTCGTCATCCCACACTCTTCCGAAAGCTGAAGCGAGATGCCTTTTGGCTTTCTCAAGATTTTTTCAGCATTGCTCAGCTTTGCAACTGGGCATGTCCTTGTTCGTCCCAGACAGGGTCGTTGCGGCTCCCATGTTCGCGGCCATTCCAAAACTGCAGCACGAAGTGGCAGGGGCATGAACAATTTAAACAACTCAATGTACGTTTATGCAGGTGTTGTCACTTGATCTGACCAGGTCCAAGAATTCGCAAGACGCGGCCTGTTCATTTGGACGTCTTGTTGACTTGTCGCAGCTACAGTATAGCTGCATCAATCACAGAGATGTTGACATCATGCAGATGGACCTCGGATGCAACTGAGAACAAGAAAGTGCAATCTCATCGATGCAATGAAGCGGTCGAAACACCAAACAACGTCCTATATTTCCTATGCTGGAACAGGCCCACGACAAGTACTCGATGAACATGCATTTGACATATTATTTCTTCTTTCCTCCCTTCTTTTTGCTCGACGTCGCTGGCACTGCTGGTGGCCTTTTGTCCTCCAAATCCCATTCTTCAATTAACCGACGGGCGGCCTCGGCGGCTGCGACGGCGGCCGTGGCTTCAGTCGCCGACTTCTCGAAGATAGAAATCTTCTTCGTCACGTGCGTCGCAATGTCGTTCGGAATTGGAAACGTAAGATGGTACTGACTGATGAGCCACGTTCGCTTCTCAATGTTGAACACCAGCGTCCCGGACCCGCGTGAGGTTGCGATGAATTGCTCGCTCTTCAAGAGCTCATCGAAGACACAAAACAAAGGATTGGTTTCGTTCGGGAAGTACGCGACTTTGCGGGAATTGGCAATCGGGCGATACAACCATCCGTCGCCGGCCTTGAAGTGAGGGAGACACCAGTCGAAGAACTCGTTTACATGCCAGTTCTCTGACGCGTCCGTTCCCAGAAATCGCCCATCAGCGTGGAAACATCCAAAGTAGAGAGTCAAATTTGCTTCGGCGGCTCCCCGATGAAACGCGTCGAGGAGTACTGAGACGTCTCTGTACTCGCCCGACCCAATTACCAAGGACTTCGCACTCATGATCGATCGAATTGCTTTGTGCCCAGCCAATCGCAGGGTTTTAGTTTTAGCCAATCAAACGGCCTTTTCAAATATCCTTGAATAGCGAGCGACTCATGGATTGTCCAGAAATAGCTGGAGGGTGCCATTCAGTCCACATGCTCGCGCTTCTTTGGCGAAACAGTAATCATGTGTATTTTTAAAGATTTACAATTGCTTTTTTGAACTGAAATCCCCAACATGGACCAAGGAAACACTGAAAATTGAAAATTTCCACAATACGCACATACAGTACAGTGCGCGCCAAAAGGTTAGCACATCACCGTTTCTCGACGTCATTTTGTCCAATCAAATCGTTCGAACACGCCTATCACCTACTACTCTGGCCGGAAAAGTTTGGTAAGATTCTTGATCGTTGTATCCTTCTTCAGATGTGGCAGCTTGTAGTCGTTTCCTCCATGAAGCTCAATAGCTTTCAACATAACACTTTGAAGAGTAATTAACGTCTTCGCCAACGTTTCTGTCGGCATTTCTCAAAAAGCACTTTCTACAGCTAGAATAAGCTCGTCAATTGAACGAAATGGCTTCTTCTGCTGGAGGCTTTGAATTGCATTAAAGAAACACTCCATTCGGCTGGTTTCCAACTGGAAACTTCGCCTGAATGGCAGGAATCACTTTGTTAACTAGAATGTTCTTGTACGCACTGCCATTGACTGATTGCGTTACTGTAATCATTGTCCCTCGAGGGCGGTTTTGCTTGTGCGCTGTGCTTCAGCAAGCTCGACGAATGGCCAGATTCCGATCTTGCCGTCAAAGTGTGCATTTTGATGCGAATTGAAACGTGGACGCGCGACAGCGGCAATAAACATGACTTTTGTAATGAAATTTTTCGATTTCATTGCCCTCAACGCCAGGTCCTCATCATCGTAAACATAACACCTTTTATTAACCTGAGTTACGAAGAACCACTTCTCATCGACATGAACATAATCGCACATGCTGACAAAGATGTGACTCCCGCGTGAACCAGGTCGCAAAAGGTCGTAACCGTATTGAAGACGGGACCTCTTGTTTTCGTCGGTCGGAAGGGGCTTCAAAGGGTTCGAGCGTGCCCTGAGGATCTTCTCGTCACGCATGTGGTCTTGGATTGTGGTCTTGGGGATACCACATTGAGAAACCAAAGAGCGCAATGTTTGCCAGTCATGCTGAGGAACAGCCTTGATGGCCGTTTCGCGGCTCTTTGGTCGGCCACAATTCCCCAAAATATCAATACCTGTAAGAACCTATATATGGATTGCACGAAATCATAGAGATCTTACCCTTCATTTTCGGCGCGATGTCGGCAGTCGGTGACCCCGCCGCAAGGGAGAGCCGTGCTTGGACCCACAGACGAGATACAGTGCGTCACTCGCAGCCAATGCGCCGGGCTGTCTCAACGAAGGCACCCCGTGGCAGTTGACCTCGCACAGACATCTCAAGGAGTGTTTCGTAGACACATTGTCTCTCCTCATGCGTCAGGTTCCGGCGGTCCAGTGGTAGCGCTGGAGGAATGTTTTGGGAAAGCAAGGCATTTCCGACATGCGAGTAAGCATTGCGATGTGATACGGCGTGTGCGGGGGTGTTCAAATCTAGAATTTGTGGCGGTTTGAAAACCTGATGCTGCCTCCCTCTCCCCACTTTGAAATGCCCTCTTTCCCGCCAGTGAGTGAATATTTCGAATCAAAATATATCCAATCAGAGAGGAGATCTTGCGCTTTCCAACGCACCAATTAGATTGCCAAAATTCGAGAAATACCCCTCAATTCCACCAATTAGAAAGTCAACCTACCAAACTTTTCCGGCCAGAGTAGTATTTAGCAAGATATGATTGGATAAGCGTTTTGCGCGAAAACCCGCGCCATTTGAGTGACAATGGCGGCCAGGAGCATGGCGTTTCGGTTTTTGAGGGATATCAAAAGGTTAGAACACCAGCCCAAAAAGAACGACTCTCTCACGGTGCGAGTGCTTTAGGACCTTCCATTGAATAGCTGCCCATACGGATTACACATCTCACCGTCTTACGAGCACAAAACATGGGGAAGGCACCACAGCTTGACCTTTACGAGCAAGGTCACGCTTTGGCGTTTCACAAGTTCGGCAAGAGCGTTTTGGCCATCTCAAAGGTCGCCACCCAAATGGGATGAAATCATCTGGTCCGACGAGAAGAAGTTCAATCTCGACGGGCCAGATGGATTTCAGTGCAATTGGCACGACCTCCGCAAGGCTCATGAAACGTAGTCGCGCCACAGCGGAGGTGGTGGCTTGGTGGTTTAGGGTGCTTTTCGTGCGTCAGGGAAGTCTGAACTAGCTTTCCTCGAAGGCTACCAGAACGGCGATCGTTACAATGGATATTTGAAGATTTCTTGTTCCCATTTGCCCATGGACACTTTGGCGAGGAGTTCCTATTCATGCAAGATCGGGCGTCTATGTACTCCTGCAAGGCTACGACTCAATTTTTGTGAGAGCAAAAGGTAGGTATTTTTGAGCACCCGGCCCTCTCGCCCGATCTCAACCCCATTTAAAACCTTTGGGGCATTCTAGCCCGCGCTTTGTATGACAATGGCCGCCAATTAACGAACAAACAAGATCTCAAAGCCGCCATACTGGATAAGTGGAGTAAAATAGGTCCTAACACGATCGCAAAGTTAGTTGTGTCAATGCCAAGTCGCTGTCTGAGTGTATCCAAGTCGGCTGGTGCGATTACAAAGTATTGAGCTCACTTAACATGCATAAATATATGGTCATTTGCATTTTTTGAGTCACTGTTATACCCTTTTGACACCACCCAAAACTTGAGGTGTCATGGTTCATGTCGCATTGTCCACTCGAATGGTCCTGGTCGTCGCACAAAACTCTTATCCATTCGAATCATGCATGTGGAGTGATTGGCGCTGCAGCACAATCTGATTCGACAACGTATTTTCAAGAAAACTGTAGTGTGCTAATCTTTTGGCACGCACTGTATCTGGGGGTATCCTCTGATGCATTTTGAATTGGTGTGGGGATATAGTTTCAAGAAGTCTTTTCATAAATGCGATTCCATTCTTCGGAAATATTACAAATAGTTGCATTATTCGCAGATTTTCAATCGAGCAACGAAGTATCGTAAAACTCGAAATATACAACCAAGCTAATATAATTTTAGGGCGATATATTTTTAAATGAAGGTGACTTAGTTGATATATTTTGAGATAAAATTCCGTTATAAAAATACTGTTTTAGAATTTTTCTATTTTTAAATGCAAAGCATATAATTTATGTTCATATATCTTTAAAATATTATTGGATTATAAAATTATTCTCGTTGTATAATGTGATCCAGAGTGATACATCTATTAAATTATTCTGAGCTCGAATTACCGCTTGTGAGTTAAAAACATTCGAAACGGCTAAAATTTGTCCAAAATGTAACCCTGATTCGATTAACACTCAGTTCCATATCGCTAATATATTTGTGAAAATATTCCGATATAAATTTCACATAAAGTTTAAAATTTTAAAGTTATATTTATACTCAAGTTTGTCGATGTGGTGGTCCTCGTGATGGTCCAAATGAGGGTCCTAAAAAATACAGAGATTTATTTGAGGGGTAAAAAATATTTACACACCAAAAAAATTCTACGTCCTATTTAATTTACATTTAGCAGCTTTACTAATCGTGAGGAACGATTTGCGCTCATAACGTCATATTAAATAGCAATACAAATACTACCCAATTCAACGTTTAATTCTCTTAGCAACTTCACATTTTATAATGTGTCGAAATGTCCCAAAAATTATATATAAAAGAAATATAAATACCGCCAAATTCAATGTATTCAATGTTTTTAAGCCACCACTATTTTTTTGGCCGTAATTGCTCTCAAAACGTTAGATAAAAATACCACCAAATTTATCTTTGTAACAACTCCACTGACTTTAAGGCCACTATTTTGGGATAATATAGGTTTATTATATTCTATATGAAGTAGACACATATTTGAGGTATGTTGTTTAGGGTCATAAATTTATTTTAATATTTAACTTCAATTAATACTCTGGGAGTCATTGATGAGGGAAATTACTTTTAAAGAATTTTTAATGATGCACACAACATAACCATAAAGACCATGTATACAATTCTTTAAAATTGATTCACGCGATTTCTTTTTAAATCGCGTGAGCCATTTTGGCGAGTTTTTTTGATCGAGCTGGTGAGTTACTCAGAGTTTTTGTTATGAGGTGAGATTTTTGAGTGGTTAGTTATTCTGAAACTATACGGTAGTATATTTCGTTTTTTGTAATGTTATTGGGTGACACCCTTTGTACCCAGGGGAACAAATGAACTGAATTCAATAGTCTCATTTTGTTTCGAAGAAAAAAGCTGTCATTTGGCCGAGCAACAGAGAAAAGTTCAATGGATGATGTCACGGACTGTTAATATGGTGCAAATATTCCGGACGATCCGGTTACGTGCTAGTCCATCAATCATTTTGTACCCAGACTTTATTGTCAGGCGCGTAGCCCGCGGAGGCGCAGTCCTTGGGTTGCCCGCGAGCTTTAATGTGATTTTTGTGTGTTTATACATTGATTGATAACTACGTTGATTAAAGAAGAGATTGTTGAGAACTTCCCTCGTATGCGGTTCAGGCGTTTCGGATGCCTGCATGAATGCATAACCTCAATACTCAATAACTGTATAAATTGATGATACAGTTGAGATCTTGCTCGTTGTGAGATTTGTTTTCGAAGAAGCGTGAACAAGCAGACGAAGGTCTTCGACTTCAAGGCCATTTGTTTCATTTTTCAATTTACGCAGTTCTGAACAAGTTGGAAAATGGTCTCTCTGGATCCGAAAAAAGTTCAAGAATCTTTATCCTCGTACCACGAGTCTCTTATGGCAAAATATGTCGTCGGCCGTGATGTAAATGTTCACAGTCGAACACTTTGGGAGCATCTGAAGGACGCCAAAGAGGACCGAGTTGACGTAACGGAAATTGGGATATTTGATGCAGCCTCCTCGTTCGTCGACTTGGAAGGCATCGCAAGCTATCGCGGAGTATCTGAGGACGGTATTGAGAAGCACATGCTTGACTTCAAGGAGTTTGGATATGATCCGAGTGAACGTCTCCTCATTTGCACTCCAGGTCCAAGTGGCTTCAACTTTGGCGACTTGGGTGGCGAAGTTAATCCATATCGTCGTGCTTTGAGTCCGCTCCTTGTGGACGGGCGGCGCTTAATGGTACCATGTATTATAAAGGAGAATCCCAGCGCCCAAGAATATATTGAACTGGCCAACATGTACAAAAATATGCCGCATCAAGGATCTGCCGATTCAGCATATGCTTGGATGGAGTTGTGCAAGAAGTATTTTGATTGGACAAAGTACGATGAAACGAACAGATTCCGCAAAATCGTCGTGACTGGCTCCAAAAAAGCTGGTAAATTGTCCAAGGGATCAACGGACTCCCTGACGAACCAGTGCTTGAATTGGCGAGCAAGACTAAAGCCTCGTTTCAAGTTCGCACTTGCTTAACTTTCTCAACTTTCCTAAATGTGTGAATGTGAAACGAGCGCTGACCCAACTTCCTCATGTCCGCGTAGTGTAGGAGGGCACCGGGGCGCCAAACCAAATCACCCCGCGAGAACCCTGTACCCAGCATGGACGATCTCGACCTGGTTGTTGCTGCTGTGAGCATTGTTGTTTTCGCTTGCGCTGTTTTGAACATGAATGGAAGAGCACATGCTCGGGAAAACACTGTCACCTATATTGCAATTAAGACGTACTTTGAAGATAACTATAACTCGCCGGGGAACCGCGTGTTTTGCCAGTCTTTTAGAATGACGAGAGAATGCTTTAAGATCTGGCAACGTACTTGGAGTCGATATGGCCAATGTACTATGGATGCAAAACACAGAGCTCAAGAAATAATGCGAAACATTCGTTCAAGAAAAAGCTAGCTATGACGCTGGCATATTTAGGATCGCGCCGTTCTATTGCTGTAGTTGCTGACACATTTGGAGTATCCCCCTCTACAGTTGATCGCACCGTAAAACAGATTTGCAAAATACTGTTTTATGAGCGTGCGAAACATGTCTTTTTCCCTCGTTCGTTCGATGAATGGGTGACACCCAAAAATCTCGCAAAACAAATTTTCTTCCGGTTGGATCTGAGACATTTTTCAAATAAAAGTGTGCTCGCAAGTTTGCGAAGACCACAAAATCGTCTTCGCAAACATCAGCTTTGCGAGTCACCAAACTCGCATCCACACTCCATAAATATCGATTGTAACAGTGCAATGTTGATTGGCGGGGCAAGAGGCCACTTACAAAAGCGCCATGGCCAAGAAAACAGGCCGAGGAAAGTCGTGGTGCCCGGTATCCGTCGACCTTCTCCTGGAGATAACCCAGGACATTCTACCTCTCGGAAAGAACGGATGGGAAAACGTTGAAGGACGCTTCAATCGTCTCGCAGAGTCTAAGCTACTTCCTGTGCGTGATGGAGACGCACTCAAGCGCAAGTTCTTGCTCTTGAGGATGATAAGACAGACACTGACTGGTCGATCCAAAGGGAGATCGACCAGTCAGTGTCTGTCTTGTCACTTGGGGATGAGGAAGATGGTATCACTCCTGTCAAATCATGTAACTCATGAAATACTGTAGAAGATGATGACATCCCCACTACACCCCCCACCCAAGCCCACGGTGCGGATGATACCGAAGAGCTCGGCCGAACGGGCATGCCGCCATCTGAGCTCGAAGATCAAGCGCGCACGCCAAGACGACACGTCGTGTGGCTTGCTTTCATACACGGCGAAAAAGCGCCGTTCCATCGAGAAGTACATTGAAGGGGCGTCTGAAGCCGACTCCAAGGCGTCCTCCGACATGGGCACATTGATTTTGTACCTCGACGAAAGCGCGGCCAAGCGTGAAGAAAGCCGTATGGAGCGACAAGAGAAGGCAGACCGCGAGCGCGAAGCCCGTGAGGCCCGCCGAGAAGAAATGCATCACCTGCTCATAGGCAAGTTGTTTGGTCAAAAGGAGGAATAATAAATTTTCTTTGGCGCAAATTTTGTCGCCGACACGCAAATATGTACTAATATGCATATATTTGAGTTTATTTCGACCCAAAGTTCAGTCTTCCGTCAAAAAAGTGCATGATATTCGCCATTTATACGATTAGAATAATCTAATAACCGGATGAAATAGTTTAGTGAATAAATTCCATACTCGATCACTCGGAATCAATACAATTCGCCGAGATGGTCGGAGGTAAAAACTTGCGCATGGATAGTCATGTTATACAAAAGTCAATATTAATTCAGGCACACGTAAGATGATATAATGAATATGATCAAAGTTATTTTGACCTACGCTCCAAAGACGGTTTTGATTTGGCTCAATCCTGTTCTGCGCACACGAAAATTGTACAACCGAAAGATGTTGGAGAGACGTTGGCCTCTGACAACAGGGTTGTACGGGAGTGGGAGCATTAATTGTCGATACACCTTCCCAGCAGCACCCACTCCCCATTCCGCAGCTTGCTGCAATGACGTGATGCAAAGCGGATGACGCTCAAGATCGCCTTCTTTGAGGGGTGTAATAATTCTTCCAGCGCAGCGTCCAGCGACAGGAAAGGCCGACGCAACCTCCATTTCCGGTGCAACCCCCCTAACCCCCTAACCGGTCGTCGGCCATGCGCGCTTGAAGAGAGCGGCTCATCTCGCCGTCATTCCACGATCCCGGGCAGTTTTGTCGCGCCCAAATAATTGTACCGTCGACAACAAAGCACAGACACCCGGTAACAAATACGCAATGCAGACAACCTCTGCACGCGATAATTTTTACCATCGACGATACACACCGTGTACGTGCGGCTCCTTGGCATTCGTTAACTTCGCCCAATCTTCTTGCGTTGTCTTCGACGGCCACTTGACAGCCGCGTCTGGAAGGCGACGGAGGGCTCGGTCCAACGCATCCTCGGCCTTGCGAAGGACTCTTGAAAATGTCGACAGATGCACGCCGAACAATTCTTGGAGGGTCTTGTGTTCCACAGCGGCAATATAGAAGTGGAGGACCATGGCAAGAGCAGCATGCTTTTGCAGCACACGTGGTGGTCTTCCGCGTCGCCCAGAACCAGACAGCACCGTGTATTCTTCGGAGAAGAGTCGCAGCAACTCATCAAAAGCATCGGGAGGAAGGGAAACTGTCGTTAAAAACGAAGATTCATTTCGAGACCGGTACATAGTGTACCAGGCTGGTCACGCAGTCGCATCATTTGAAGCTGGTTGCGTCGTTGGCGGAGGCGAGCAAGGAACAAGGCACACAGCAGAGAAACCATTGAAAGTGATGCATAGATGAAAGTTAATCTGCTTCCAATAATTTTTAAGTCTTGAATAGTCGATCATATTGTTTCAAATTGTTTCAAAACCTACTAGAACTAATGAAGCTACTGCTGATATTCATGAAGTAAAGGCGCAGATTTCCGAATTGAAGAAAGTTTCAAGGAGCTAAAAAATCATATTGTCGACCGCCTTTCGTAATTGAAGATTTAGAATTTAGTTGAAGAGACGCACGTTTACTCTTTTCGATTTTTTTGGCGGTGGGCCAAGGGAACTGCGGACACAGCGAAGACATAGAATTATCTTCTCAGGAGACCCAGATTCGATGGCCCAAGTATGATGCAAGTACTCTTGGCAGTTTGGACCACGACAAGCCACAAAAGCGTTCCATATTGGCCAGGGCAGTCGCACCATGAGCAGTACTCGGTGACCTCCTGGCGGAATGATGGGGTGTCGCTGGTTTCGCTCGCGTCGCTGAGGTCGCTCATGGCCACTCGCACACTTTGTCGCGCCCCGGTGACTTTCCTAAGTAACCATCCAATCATATCACTCAAAATCGTAGTACCACATTTAGGAAAGTTAAGTTAGGGCGAACTTAAAACGAGGTTAAGTACAGTTGCTAGACTTAAGAGAGTGTGAAGATATTTTGTGGGATCACGATCGTTTTCGAATTCCCAATCCGTGTTTGTTTCATCAAATGCCTAGGATTGCGCTACAAAGAGGTATTGTTTGGTTTGATTTGAAGTGGTTGACTCATCAATCGTCGTAGCTGATTGAGTGCAAATTCATGAGTTGGTTTCCATTGCCGCCCCATTTCCATGGAAATAATGCAGAAACAATGGTTACGACGCCCCACTCATGTCGAAATATTTCTTTGTACTTGTTCAATATCAACAATACGCCAGGGAATTGACGGCTTGAGTATTTGCCAGTATCATGAAGGTCAATTGGTGGTGCCCATTTCAAGAGTGCCGACAAGTAATATTGTTGATTGAATTGAATACTAGATTCATGATGACCGAACGAACAATTCAGATGGATTTGGGTCGAGATCGAAAAAGCAAATAGAACCCATATAATCTTCTCGTATATTAGCTTCAGCTGTCTTGCTTGACTTTCTCTTAACCAAGCTTTCCGTACATGCACCGAATGAGTCTTCACGAGGCCGAACGATGAAATTGACATTTTTAGCGACGTTTAGATCGACGTGTTTGGGACGAGATCAAACAACAATTTCTATGCATTGATTGTTCTCGTAAACTTCAACTATCACGCTTAGCATCCCCTTAACCAAGATTCTCACACGCATCGAACGAGTCTCCACGTGGAGCGATGAAATTGACACTGTTGGCGACGTATTGATAGTTGGACAATCCAATCTATTCGTTAATTTTGTCCAATCAAAACGAGTGCCGGAATCTTTTGTCCGGTTAAAGTGCAAAAATCTCGACACAGCACACCCAACGGTCTCGATTCACTCACCTCGGACTGCGAACATTCATTCATTGAAGGATATTATCAAGTGATACATTCATTCGGTTATAACGGTCTTACCTTCACTGAATGTCCAGCGGTCTGCTCGAGGCGCAATCTCCACCGATGCGACACCATATCGAACATTAGGTGTGCTCCAAATGAGCGACGCTTCAGCGTTATGAGTCCTCGCACCCCACCCTCTGATACTTCGTGGGACGCAAAATATCCATTGCCTAAATAATGAACCAACCAAATTCTACACAAGTGAGCACAACAAGAAATGTTATTGGCCAAAATATTTCCATACATGACCAATTAAAATCGACAATGGAACCAATCATTTGAGATTGGACGATCCTCGAAAAATAATACTCCGAGTACTGATTTGCTCCCTTCTTCGAAACGGCCTGATTCAAACACTTTATGCAATATATAAAATATGAAGAGGTATAAATAATACACAGAAACGATTCATGTCCAGTTATTCTGCACCAACATCAATTTGCAGCCCCGACACTCGCGAACTGAACGAAGAAAGGTGTTCATCGAGAATGCCCGTCCGCCCTCAGCAGTTCCGCACCGTCGCTGGGGTCACTGAGGCCCAAGCGTCCTTGGCCCATTGCATGGCCTCGTTCAACGGCACTTCGAACAGGCCGTCTTGGTGACCCTCCATCACTGCATCGATTTGGTCGAGTGCATTCTGCACTTGCTTCTTCCTGTACTTGGCCTTGAAGGATGCAATGATGCCGGCGTCCTGGGGTTCAAGGTACGCCATTGTGTTCTTTGGGAGCATTTTGAGTTTGACATTTGTCAGCAGGGTTTCTTCGAGCAGCATGTGCGGCGGCGCGTTGTCGACGAGCAGCAGGATCTTGCGGTCTTGGGACAACCATTTTGGCATTCAGCGCAGTGAGGTACGCGTTGAATATGTCAGCATTCATCCACGCTTTCTTACTGAAATGATAGTCGAAACCAACGTCACGTGGCGAGAGGCCTCGGAAACAACGAGGCCTCGCAGCCGTACCAATGAACTGGGGATCCACCAAATCCGAACCATCCCCATTTGTGGTAAGTGCCATCGTGATCCTCTTTTTTGACGCCTTTGTTCCAGGGATTCGGTTACGGGTGATTGATCGATGGGGCGAAAGGCAGTAAAACAGACCGGTTTCGTCCATGTTGTACACATTACTTGGACTGTAACCACTTGTTTCTTGTAGGGTCTCTTGGCGCCCTTTGTCGACGACCTCCTGAGGTACGGATCCAGCTTCGCCATGTTGGTACTTGCAGGAGAGGCCGTGCTTACGTTGGAACTTGTAGAGCCACCCCCGCGAGAATGCCAGCCGACCTTCCGGCG